>JAGGAP010000305.1:0-37448 GCA_017657235.1 Termitomyces sp. T73sscA | reverse complement strand
TAGTACTGTATAGGCAGGTTTCTCAAATATATGTACTTGCAAGTATATTGTGAAACCTTCAGCAAACTTGAAGGGCATATTTTTAGCCATTGTATTGCAATACATCAAGGCTACCCTACATCACAGATTACAATATGGCAGTGAGGACCATCTTGATTACATGCTACAAGGTTTCTATAACTCAGATTTGGCAGTGGATACAGACACCCACAGATCAGTATCAGGAGGGGTATTCATGCAGTCTGGGGGACCCACCTGCTGGAGTTCAAAGTACCAGGCTACAGTGTCAATGTCAACAATGGAAGCAGAATACATTGCTCTGAGGAAGGTGGAGAAACATATCCAGTGGATGTTTTTGGCATTGAAGAAGATAGATTTTGAAGTCCCATATCCAGCAGAAGTCTAGGGCAATAATAACAGTTGATTGCAATTGCAGATAATAAGGGAAACTACAACCAAGTAAAACACATTGATGTTTGCCACCACTATATATGCCAGTTTGTTGAGCATGAGAAGATTAGCTTGAGTTATGTGCTGAGCAAAGACAACTTGGCCAACCTATTTACAAAGGTGCTGCCAAGGCTCTAGCATTTACACGATGTGCAAGGAACTCTACCTGTGTGATAATTGATGCATCCACTTGCTCAGGGGGAGTGTTGAAGGTGAGCTGTGTTGGATGTGCTACCTTAGGAACACATGCTAGCAAGGACAATTAGAAAATTGGGGCACAGATACTGTACAGTTTGGTGTATAGGAATTGGGTTGGGTATCAGACACACCTCAGTCTATTGTACATGGACTGAGATGTGTTGTATGCTACTTACCTACCAAATACCGCTTGACTTACCAAACTGTAGTTATATTCTATGTCTAACAGGTACATAAGCCAACAGAGTCTATTGTCACAGACTGAGTTATATTCTGTGTCTAACAGTTTTTGTTGGTCAACTGAAAGTCCGCTTAGCAGTTAATTGCTCTTCCTGCATGTGTGGCAACTATTTGATTAAAGCAAGGTAATGTTAATGTAGCAAAACCTTGTTGTGCTTTGGAAACTTTACAATTTGTTGAAACCTGGAACGTTGATACTGGCCAAATGCTCTCTGCATGGCTTTTGCATTAAGGACAAAACCAATATTAGAAAAGTGAACTTTTCCGTTCAATCTTTAGCCAAAAAAGCCTATAAAGTCTACCAAATAAATGCCCATAATGTGCAGGTCCTTGACAAATCTGATGCAATGCTCATTGCTTGCATCATCCCTGTTATTCTAGTCACACCCAAACCTATTGTCAGAATCAATGACAGAATTTCAACAGCATCAGATGTGTTTTTGTCTTTCACTGTACTGAAATGAAAGAAGCTCAACCTGAGCAGCAAACCATTCATCACAAATTAACCAAAAAAAGTCACATTAAAGAGCGCCATCAGCAAAAACGGAAAGAACAAAATGCAGATGCAATAGTAGTTTAGTTATCTCAGTCTCCTTTTTTCTCCTTCCTATTTTTCAACACAAATTTATTACAAAATCAAACACATAACTAAAGCAACCAAGCCTTTGTGCACCTGATACTTTCCACTCAAATGAATTCCATTTTGATGTGACTGATCCTTCAATTGGTGCAACCTTTTCCATGGACTCAACAGCTCTGCAATGTAAATAGAAGCAAAACCAATGACCATGTGCATGTCTCTTTGCGTCTTAGGACAGTATGGATATTTGTGACATGCATGGCCATTAAATTCAACCCACTGATGTAATTCTGCTTGAAAATTGTATCCTCAATCAAAATATTTCGTTAAACATCTGTCCATTTTGTGTGTCTATATTCTTGTCTTTGTACTTCAAAGTGTTGATTATGTTGCGGAATTTGAAGGCGAGGTCAGGATAAGCACAGTAAATTTCCAATGCCAATATGTAGTTTATGATGGCAGAGCTGTGAAAATTAAATAATGGTTGCATAGGGTCTTTGTTGCTGGAGAAGATGATGTTGACAGATGTTATGCATATGAACTCGGGTCACAACTGTGGCAATACTGCAAAATTGCACGTGAACTGGTGGCTTGTCACAAGAAGAATCAATCATAGAAATCAAATTCATTGACAAGATTGTTGCATAGGTCATAGCCTGCACTCAAGGGAACATAGATGTCGAGATCCTGTGCAAGGCTGACACTTCAGTCATCAACGCCTATATTGTGATTGTTCCATGCGGCTGACCTGATGTACAATGTCTGTTGTTGTGTGTGTCTTAATTGACGGCGGTCAATATTGCCTTTGAATAATGAACTAACACTCATGTGTGATTTTTTCACAATTGTCCAGAAGTATTCTGCAAAGTAGCGGCTTTGCAGTTCCGTAGGAGGCGCGCTTCAGTTCTTGTATTATGTTAAGATACCATATACCCACCTAGGGAGCAAACTTTGAGATTGGACTCCAAGGCGAGTCTCAGTCGCTCCTAGGTAAGTGAGATCACATGGGGTTTGCGACCATAGCTCATTGGTCTTGTGAAAGAAATTTCTTTAACCCAATATATTATATTATTTATTTTATTTTCATGCATACTAATAAGGTTTGTCAAGGGTATAAGAAGCTTGACCCATACTGCAAGGAACCATACCCATTTGCAGTCTACTAAAAAGAACAGCGTTCCCTGCACCCAGTCACAAGCAATTGAAGACTTGAGCAACACTCTACTCGTTCTTGTACCACACAAAGCTGCCAACACTCTTGAAGATGATACGCTGTGCAGAGCAGGGAATCACAAACTAGGTCTAGACACAACATGCTGCGCAGATACACCATCCTTCAAGGACAGATGTATTATATGTACGGTTTTGTTGTCAACGAGTTCGCCTGTGACCTTGTAAGAACCACCTGTATGGCAGACAACTACTCTGTCGACGTCGGACCTGTCGGAGGGGAGAGTTAATAGGTCACTGAACGTCGTCTACTGATTTGGAATCTCAAGATCTCACGGCGGGCTCTAGCAGCTGCGAATTCACGGCTCACTGTCTCACGTCCCATGATGTCCCCCACGGCTTTGTTCTTGTGCCCTTCCCACTCGAGTGTGAATGGGGAGTCATACCGAAGGACTGAGATTGCTCGCTCTCGGTACGTCATCAACCCTCTTGCTTCTTTGTTTCTTTCTTAATTTTGTTCATGGTTGTGCTGGTTGTGCGGTACTGGTAGATGGCGGTGGGATCCGCGGGCTATCTGAGCTTTTCATCCTCGAGGAGATTATGTTCAGTATCCAAGCTGAAGAAAACCTGCCAGATATCCCACGGCCGTGTGAGTACTTTGATCTCATCGGGGGGACGAGTACCGGTGGGTGCGTAACACATGTCCTTTTTCTCTTCTGCTATGCACTAACGAGTCTTGTCGTTCTTGTCATATTGTCGCCATCATCATATTGTGCTCGTCATATCATGCTCATTATATTGTCATTGCATGCACTGTGCTAATGTAGGCTGATTGCAATCTTGCTGGGGCGGCTGTGCATGAGCGTCGGAGAGGCGATTGAAGCATACAATGAGTTTCTGGGGAAGGTGTTCTCAGAGATGAAGTACGTGTGGCAGGTTGGGACATTTGAGGTGAGCGCGTTTGAGGCTGCGGTGAAGGAGATTGTCGCGCGGCACGAACCAAGCGGGGATGAGAATGCGCGCATGATGAATGATGTGTCGAAGCTGAAGGGATGCAAGACGTAAGTAGTCAGTCCACCGCCACGAGCATTGATTCCAACCTGCGCTATCCCTCCATCCCCAGCTTTGTCTGCACGATTCCAGCACACAAAATGTCGCATCCGCATCTCTTCCGTTCATACGAAGTGCGCTTGAACCAAGAATACAACCCTACAATCTGGGAAGCTGCACGCGCGACGTCCGCCACGGCGCACTTCTCCAAGCAGATCGAGACTGGCACCTTACTGCTGGAAAAAATCAGTGACGGTGACTTCAGGTACAACAACCCCACTCATGAGGTGCTTATGGAGGCGCATCGCCTGTTCGGGATCGATTGTGCCATCACGTGCATTGTGAGCCTTGGTACGGGGCACCCAAAGATCACGCTGCGCAGGCGTGATGGGCTGCAGGTTTCCCTCCCAATGGGCCTTGTCGAGGTGCTTGTAAGTATTGCGACGCAATGTGAGCAGACCTCGGAGGATTTTGAGAGGACGAGGAAGGGGAAGAGGAGTTATTTTAGGTTTAGTGTGGCGCAGAGTCTGCAGGATGTAAGCCTTGCAGAGTGGACAAGGATGGACAAGGTGAAAATATCTACGCTGGAGTATCTGAGAGGCTCGGTAGTACGGGAGGACATCAATATGGTTAGAGATTTGTTGAGATCGAGGGTTACTTTGGCGGATCAACATAGGAGTCAAGTGCGTGTTGCCTGACCATCACCTATCTTTCTTTTTCAGTTTGGGAGCGTCGCAGGGAACGCTACAAGAAAAAGTGACGGCCTCTCTCAGTGCCATATTTAATACACACACACATTACAGGCGTCTGCTCTCCTGCAGCAAAACTGATGCCCAGAACCTTCTTGATGCCTTTCAAACGGTAAATCACAAAATGTTTTCATGTGCATTACTGATAAACGACGAAAAAGCTGTTGGATGCCAAGAGTTTTCAGGATCGAAAACAAATGATCGCTGCAATGTGCAGATTTTCCAAAGACACAAACTTATATCCCACCCAGCTTTTCTTGGAAAAGCCTCCAGAGAAGCTCGGGGATGAACCAGATGTACAGGGCAAGTTTGGGGACCTCTACAAGGTCTCCTTTGAAGGCAAGAATATGTGTTTCAAGGTAATCAGGAAATACCAGAATGTAGATGTTGAGCATATGGCAAAGGTGTGTACGCCCTTTCTGATCTGTCCAGGCCATAAATTCAGTGACTAGCAAGGCGTATGCAAAGGAAGCTATCCCCTGGGCTCAGCTATCGCATCCGAATATACTCCTCTTTTACGGCCTTGCGAGAATTGGGTCACGGCTTTCTTTCGTCTCGCGATGGGCTACAAATGGGAACCTCGAGGAGTATTTGAGTCTCAACCCAGGCGCAAATCGATTACTTCTTGTGAGTGAGCATCTCAGCGCGACGGCGTGCTAATTTCCTCTCCAGTGCGCAGACACAGCAGCTGGGATGGAATACCTGCACCAGAACGATATTGTTCATGGAGACTTGAAGGGGGTAAGGGTCGTCCTCTGCTTATTGTTGTGTACCAATGACTGATTTCTCACCAAGATGAATGTGCTTATTGATAGTTCTGGAAAAGCGGCCTTGGGCGACTTTGGGTTGTCTAGTGTGACTGACCCACAAATTCTCAAGTGGACCACGCAGTCGACTATGGCGTCAACTGGGGGCACTGGACGATGGCAGGCTCCCGAGCTTTTAGCGAAACAAGAAGACGCATCCAGGAAGAACCACAACACGAAAGAAAGCGACGTGTTTGCCTGGGCCAGTGTCTGCTACGAGGTGAATGTGCACGCTAGCTTGTTTTATTTTTTGAACTTGTCGCCAGATCTTTACAGGACGAGTCCCGTATTACGAAATATCCAATCCGACATCGGTGATGCTGAGTATCCAGCGAGGCGATGTGCCGACACGACCAGAGGACAGCGATGCGGCGTGGCACAAGCATGGGTTGACACCGCAGATGTGGGGCCTGATGGAGGAGTGCTGGGCATTTCACGCTGATCAGCGGCCAGATGCAAGTGTAGTTGCTGGGAGACTCAAAAATGTGGGGCCGGACATGCGGGAGCACGGGGAGTGGATGGAGGGACCCGCAATGAGGTTCCGGAAGGGAGAGAGGGCAGGAGACATGGAGTTCTGGGAAGAGCTGGAATCGCTTCTTGCTCGTGTCGTGCCGCTCAGCTGAAGTGAGAGGCTTGAGGGCAATCTTATCTTATCACCAGAACGGATACCTTTTTCGTTTGACTCAACCCTAGTTTGGAATTCAGAGCATATGAAACTTGAAGCTTGAACTTGAACTTACTATGAACAGTTCTTCTGACAGTGCCATCTGTATGACAGAGGGTACCGGAAGCCTCAATAAAGTATCACAACCACGATTCAGAATTGCCATTCAAACTGAAGCCCCCCTGAACAAGGTACAATGATAATGTATATCAAGCTTAAGTTTGCGATTTACTGCGTTTATGACCAGGTCAGGCGCCTGCCGTGATATCAACGCAACAAATTGATTGACATGTGTACAAAATGACACACCAATCAAGCTCAAGGAACCTATGCACTGTTCGGGACTTACTACCCGCGCAACGGGACCTTGCGCAACTGAGCAAGCACTTGTTTTTTTTTTTCTAGTTCTTTCTTCTTTCCCTGCATTCTCGCTTGACTGTGAATGGGAAGTCAAACGAAAGGACTAAGATTACTCGCACTTGGTACGCCATCAACTCTTTTGTTCCTTTATTTTTTAATTCATGATTATGCCACGGCACCTGTAGATGGCGGTGGAATCCGTGGGATATCTGAGCTCTATATCCTCGATGAGATCATGCAACGTATCAAGGCCGAAGAAAAGCTGGAAAACGACCCGCGGCCGTGCGACTATTTCGATCTCATTGGGGGGACGAGTACCGGTGGGTGCGTCACACACAATTGTTCCTCCCATAGACGTAAGGATCTAATCGTATTGATTGTATTGATGAAGGCTGATTGCAATTTTGCTGGGTCGGTTGTACATGTCTGTTGGAGAGGCAATCGGGGTGTACAATGAATTTGCAGAGAAGGTGTTTTCAGAGACAAAGTATAAATGGCAGGATGGGACTTTCAAGGCAAGTGCGTTCGAAGCGGCATTGAAGAAGATTGTTGCGCGACATGAACCGGGTGGCGATGAGAATGCGCGCATGATGAATGATTTGTCGAAGTTGAATAGATGTAAGATGTAAGTAGTCAGTCCGATTCCATCACTGTATGCATTGATTTCCACCTGCTCTATGCCCCCAGCTTTGTCTGCGCGATTCCAGCACGCAACATGTCGCATCCACGCCTCTTCCGTTCATACGAAGTACGGTCTAACCAAGAACACAACCCCACAATCTGGGAAGCCGCACGTGCAACGTCCGCTGCAGCGCACTTCTTCAAGAGAATCGAGATTGGCGCCTCACCGCCGGAAGAGTTCATCGACGGTGGCTTAGGGTACAACAACCCTACTCCCGAGGTGCTTAGGGAGGCACGTCGCTTGTTTGGGAACGACCGTGCCATTGCATGCATAGTGAGCCTTGGCGCAGGGCACTCAGGGGCAATTGCGCTGCACAGGCCCAATGGGCTACAGCGCCTGATTCCTACGAACCTCACCAGGGTGGCAGTGAGTATTGCAACGGACCCTGAGAGAACCTCGGAGGATTTTGAAACAGCATATGGGGGACATGCAACAGAGAAGGGTTATTTTAGGTTTAGTGTGCAGCAGGGGCTGCAGGATGTGAGCGGGATGGACTGGACAAGGATGGGCGAGGTAAAGACGCATACGCTGCAATATTTGAGAGATGTGGCGGTTGGAAAGAAGATTGATGTGGTTAGAGATTTGTTGAGGTTGCATGAACATAGAAGGAGTCAAGGATGTGAGGATAGTGGTGCAGTGTGTATTGCCTGACTCTCACTCTTGCATTTCTCTTGACTTTTTGACAGTCTTCTAGTATCCAAGAGGTGTCGCACAGGAGTCGAGGAACCAAGGATACCGGTGCAGTGCGTGTTGTTCCCCGTCTCCTTTTTTCCTCTCAAGACTCTTTGATAGTTGCCTGGTACTCCGGCAGTGTCGCAGAAAACATCCCTGGTTGAAAACCAAGAATTGAAAGTGATGGCTGCTCTTAGTCTTATATTAAACACAGACACACATTGCAAACGTCTGCTATCTTGCAGTGGACCTGATGCTCAAAACCTCCTCAATTACTTTCAAACGGTAAATGTAAATGCTACTACAATCAATATGCATTACTCAATAATTCAAAAAAAGATGTTGGATACCAATAGTTTTCAAGCTCGGAAACAAATGATCAGTGCGATGTGCAAACTCTCAGAATGCACAGACCTCTACCCCACCCGGCTTTTTTTGAAAAAGCCTCCAAAGATGCTTGGGGACTTCCCAGATGCATTTGGTGGGTTCGGGGACATTTACAAAATCCACTTTGAAGGCAAGGTTATGTGTTTCAAGGTACCCAGAATATACAAGTATGGAGTTGCGATTATGACAAAGGTGTGTACACCCTTTCTGATCTGTCCAGGCCATAGATTCAGTGACTAGCAAGGTGTATGTAAAGGAAGCTATTCCCTGGGCTCAGCTATCACATCCGAATATACTTCCCTTTTACGGACTTGCGAGAATTGGATCGTTGTTCGCCTTTGTCTCGCAATGGGCCACAAATGGGAACCTCGTGGAGTATTTGCGTCACAACCCAGGCGCAAATCGATTACTTCTTGTGAGTGAGCATTTTAGTGCAACGGCATGCTAATTGTCCCTCTAGTGTGCAGATACAGCAGCTGGAATGGAATACCTGCACCAAAATGACATTGTTCATGGAGACTTGAAAGGGGTGAAGACCATCTTCTGCTATACCAAAGACTGAATACTGATTTCTTACCCAAGTATAATGTGCTCATTGATAGTTCTGGGAGAGCAGCCTTGGGCGATTGCGGGCTGTCAAGTGTGGTTTACCAACAGAATTCTAAGTGGGACATTATCAAATCATGTGAGGCCATCAGACATCCTGTATTTTGGGTGAAACATCCACCAATGAAACAAGGTCCACCCTATAACAAAGAAAGCGATGTTTTTGGCTGGGCATGTCTCTGCTATGAGGTAAATGCACACCAGCCTGTTACTTTATTCTCCTGCTTTGAACTTGCAACTAGATCTTCACAGGACAAGCCCTCTATGAAATCGTATACTCGACAGGTAGGATTAAACGAGGCGAGATGCCGACACGACCAAAGGACAGTAATGTGGCGTGGAAGCATGGGCTGACACAGTGGATATGGGACCTGATGGAGGAGTGCTGGGCATTCCGGGCAAATGAACGGCCAAGTGCGAGTGCGGTGGTGAAGAGACTCAACGCGGGGCAGGCACAGGGAGTTATGGGAGAGCTGGATGAGCTTCTCGAGCGGGTGGTAGGACAGAATGTTCTTATTTGAGTCGGGAGAGCTGGATGAGCTTCTTGAGCGGGTGGTAGGACAGAATGTTTTTATTTGAGTCGGGAGAGCTGGAGGAGCTTCTTGAGCGAGACAGATTTGGAGATTTTCCCTTTAGTACAAGTGCTATGTATCGGCCCAGCTCGTAGCTCGTCCGAGTCGGATGGGGTCTCGGGAAAGAGCGGTGGCGGTGCAGTGGCGGTGTGGGAGGGGGGGCGGGGAATGCCGGGGTTTCAAGCCAGGGCGGGTCGGCTCGAGAATGGGGACGGTGCTTGTTTAAAACCACGATGGCGACGCCGCAGCCCATCGCCCTGCCTGCGCCCAGCGACGACTCTGTACACGACTACCCCATGGGCTCCTACTCCGGTGAACACGGCGCGCCCTTCAACCCCGCCTCTTACACCCGCCACTTTCTCGGTTCCCCCATCTCCTGGCGCGCTGCCTCTTTTGGTGCCCGCTTTCCCCAGAACTCGCCGTCTGCCCAGCTCTTTAGTTCCCTCGAGTGAGTAATCATGTCTGCCCAACTCGCACCCAACTCACCGTCACCAGCAACCCAAAGTCCCACATCGACGAGGTCTCTGTAATGAACGCCCTCAATGTCTTTGACCGCGAGGGTGAGCTCTGCCGCAACTACAATTGCTGCGGCACCCACCTCCCCGACCTCCACCCCTTGCTCGAGCACTTTGAGGACGTCCACGTGCTCGTCGATCCCGCCGCCCAGGCCCAGATCACCGTCCCCTTCAACCCCCAGCCCCTCGACGCCCCCCAGCCCCCCTTTGAGTCCGACGACATGGAGCTCGAGCTCGATCTCGACAATTCCACCCAGCCGCCCCCGCTCCCCGTCTCCAGCCACAGCTCGCCCTCGTCCTCCGACTCGCCCCAGACCCCCAACAACCCCGTCCTCGCCCACTTTGCACACGCCTACCCCCAGTTCCAGCACCACTCGCCTTACACCAGCGCCCACAACTCTCCCTACACATCCCAGCCACCGTCCCCTGGCTCTGCGCCCCAGGTCCACTTTCCCAACGCCACGCCCCTAGTGTCACACCCCGAAGACGTCTTCAACGCCTATGCCCGCTTCTCTGCAGACTATTCTTCCCACATGCCCGGCACACAACTCAACGCCAGCAACGGCGAGGAGCTCCATGCCACCAGCCCCACTCATGCCTATGTCCCCCAGGCCCCGTCCGCCGTCCTCCAGCAGCAGTCCCCTGGCCAGCGCTGCATCCCCCCTGCCCTCCTCTTTGCCTCGACCTCTTCCTCGTCGTCTCCGCCCCCGCCTCCCGCCAACAAGCTAAAGCTCAAGGTCCGTGGCGGCCAAGCCATCTCTGCCTCGACCCCTGCCACTCCCTCTACCACCAACGCCCTCACCCCATTCACCGCGAGTGCCACTCCTTCCACCGTCCCCAACACGCCCCTCACGACCACACCCTCACACACGCCCTCACACACGCCTCTGCCTCCGCCCTCGCTCCTTCTCTCCAAGCCATTCCGCTGCCCCAAGCCAAACTGCAACAAGAGCTACAAGCAGGCCAATGGTCTCAAGTACCACATGACCCACGGCTCGTGCAACTTTGCTCCCCCGAAGGATCTCGAGCACGTCAAAGACCTCCTCGAGCGCAAGCGCCGCGAACGCGAAGCCAACGGCCTCGCCCGCTCCGCCTCCCTCGGTGCCCGCCCCTCTACGTCACCCACCTCCCAGCCTCCCAGTGGCGAGTTCCTCCAGCTCCAAGGGCTCTACTCTGACCTCGGACTCGGCCAGATCACCGAGACTGAGTTGCGCGATATCGAGCGCGAGGCAGAGAAGCGTCTCAAACCGTTTGCGTGCGGTGTCGGCGACTGCCAGAGGCGGTACAAGAATATGAATGGGCTCAGGTATCACTACCAGCACTCGGGTGATCACGGCGCCGTTGGGCTCGCGCTGCTCGCGGGCGGTTTGCACGAGTGTTTGGGTAACAACCGGAAGGAATCGGCTGCGGTTGACAATTCGAGTTCGACGGGGAGTCAGGGTGAGAAGATTAAGCAGGAGGAGCGCGAGGGGCGCCGGCGCGTACAGCCGCAGGCGGCTGCAGTTGCTGGTGGTGTTCAGCGCGTCAATGGGATGATACGCGCAGGCGCAGGCGGTAGCGTTAGCGTCCCCGTCTCACGTGCCACGAGCGTCGTTGCCAACTCGCGCGTTGGCACTCCGTCGCCGATGATCCCTGTGCCCGTGCCGATGCCGATGCAGAAGAGCGTGAGTTTTCAACCGCAGTCTACGACTGCTACTGCTACTGCCGCTGCGGGATCATCGACGACGGCGGAGGGCGCGACGACGCCGTTTACGCCCGGGTATACGAACCCTGTTGTGGCGGGGCAGATTGGTGTTGCTGCTGCGGCGCATACGAATGAGGTGTTGCAGCAACAACAGGCACAGCAGCAGCAGCAGCAAGGGCAGAGTAGTCCGCCGATGACGCCGTTGACGGCTGCTGTGCAGGGTCTCGGGCTTGCGTCTGCGTCGACGTCGCAACAGCAGCAGCAGCAGCAAGTGCAAACGCCGTCGCCGCCTCAGCAGCAACAGTTGGCGTACCAAGCGCAGTTTGTCGAGTTGCAGCGGAGACAGTATATGCAGATGCAAGCTCAGGCGCAAGCTCAGGCGATGCAGGCGCAGTACCAGCAGTATCAAGCACAATCGCCTCAGGGGCAGTATGGACAGCAGGCGCAGGCTCAGCAGATACCGCAACCGCAACCACAACCGCAACCTCAGCAGCAGCTACCACAACAGCAGCAGCAGCAGGTGTATGGACAGATGGGAGAGGCAGATGTTATGGCGCAGGAAGAGTTTGTTGATGCGCAGCGGAGGGAGTTTGAGTTTCAGCTTCAACAGCACCAGCAGCAGCAGCAGCAGCAGGGGATGGGCGGGGTTGGGGTTGGGGTGGATGTTGTTATGAGCTGAGCTGAGCTGGGACTAGACGAGCCCTGGGGGGGACAAAAGTATCGATATCGAGTGTCTTTTTTTTTTGACTTAATTTCCGCATTGTGCCCCTGCGAGCGAGCGAGACGAGACGAGGCGGGGGTGCGGTGTTGGGTGTATTGGTTTTCTTTTCGTCTTTTCTTTTTCTTTTTTTCTTTTGTGTGTGTTGTTGATTTGGTTTCTCTCTCTCTCTCTCTCTCTCTTTGTCTGTTTTGTTTTAATAATGAATTGTGTGTCTATCCTACTTGCTTACTTACTTACCTATGCACGCACGCACGCACACTTCATCCGCCCCACATCCTGTGTACTTACTTAGATTCATAAAGATTTCTTTCCTCCTACATCTCATGTCGTCTCGTCTGTTGTCTGTCGTTGTTTTACTCATCCCACTCACTTACCAACCAGCCAACAAACCAACAAACCAACCCTTCTCCTCTCATCATCACCTACAGCCAGCTCACTCACTCACTCTCAATCAATCTTTCTTTTCTGTTTTTAATTACAAAAATGTACTATTAGGTACTTTACTATATACATCTTTTTTTAGAAAAAAAAACATTGTACTGCGTACGTACGTACGTACATCTGAATTCTGAAAGCGAATGAGTGTGAATGGGGTAGAGGTGGCGCTCGAAATCGGATCGAGGGGTCCGATTCCGGTGTCTGTCAGTTCGCACCTGCGTGCCATGTGCACATGGGCTGGCTGGGTTGGGTGCCTGAGCGTCTGAGGCTGAGGTTGAGGTTGAGGTTGAAGTTTGGTTGACTGACGTGATCGCGATATGAATACGAGAGTAATAAAACCTAGTGGAGTATGCATGCATGTGCTATGCTGTGCTGTGCTGTGCTGTAAGGTATACTTACTTGCTTACTTACTTACTTACTTACTCGTGTTCTGGTCCTGGTTTAGGGGGTGGTGGTGTTGTCATGTCATGTCGTGTCGTGTCGTGTCGTGGTATGGTCCATAATGAATTTGGTGTGTGTGTGTGTGTGTATTGTATGTAACTACCGCCCCTGCCCAGCTTAGCCCGGTGACTATATGTACTTGCCTCCCCAAATAATTTGATGGATGTGGGCGCAACCAGGATTGAGTTATTAGTCTTACTATGTATGTAAATGGTCACTACGTTGCGCTGGCAAGCCATATGGCCACCTTGTGGATGGTGACACGCCCCCACACACCCCGGCGCGGCGGGCCCATTGTCTCAAGCCCAAGCAAAGCGCGCGAGCGCGATCGCGATCGTAATCACGATCACGATCGGCCGCGATCCAAACTGGGTTTCCACCTCCCCGATGTTCCGGATCCGGAACAACCACACCACACGGTCCACATCGCCCCGTGTCCCCCTGGCCATGTCCATGACCAGATCTCATGTATCATGCACTAGGTACGCCCACAGCCTCGAGATCTCGCTCTCGCTCTCATGAGTCACTCCGCCTTCCTTCTCTCCCCACCCCTAGACATTTCGTTTGTTTGGGGATCGGGCGGCTTGGTTTGTCCCCCTAACGACCAACCCTTCCGCGTCTGAGTTGTCGGATGAACATATACATATATATGTACATATGAATCGCGAGGGCGGGGCGGGCTGGGCTGACATCGTTTCGGATCTGATTTATCAGCATTGTATCCGGACCGGACAGGTTGTTACCCGGTCCCGATGGGTGCCGTTGGTAAATAGATGTAAAGTGGGTTTTGGCTGTGCCGGCCAACGTCCTTGTCGTCGTCGCACCACGGTTTGCTTCCTCGGTGTGTGTGTGTGTGCGTCTGTGTCAGCCTGCTTACCGTGCTTCATTCGTTTTGTCATACATGGGGACGTACGTCCCCGTGGACTTCGCGTGCACCGACTTGCCGCCTCAGTTTCGCCGAGTGACCTCTTGTCGCTTGTTGGAGAGATGCGTGGATTGTGGGCTGTCTTTAGACATACGGGGACGACTGCGAAGGCCTCCGTGAGCCCCGTCCAGCATAAGCATCTCACACGTATCCCGGCAAACCAGCTCGTTGTGGTCATCTTCCCGTCTTTGGACGCTGCAATACACGATCTGTACGGGCACTTGGGTGCAGTTGTCAGACAGACGGAATCAGAATTTCGCCGTCTATCCATTCCTGACTTTATCTTTTGTCTGTCTGTCATCGTCGTCGATGGTGCTGTGCATTCATTAACTAACATTGCTTGCGTCATTATGTTGGACACACATCAGTTGTTGATTGCATGATGCATGATGGATCGTCCATTTTGTGCGTCATCCATCGTGACTGTGTGTTGACAGTTCCACGACGCGTAAGCATGACTTTCAAAGAAACCTCCTGTCTTTGGCCGCTTGGAGTACGCGGTCAATCGATCATGCTTAGGTGCAGTTGTCACGTCAGCTACGACGGATTCAGAGTTTGGCCGTCCATTCCTAACGTTTTCTGTCATCGTCGTCGATGTGCGTGCGTCATTACGTTGGACACCATAAATTATTGATGGATCGTCCAAAGGTCTGTTGTTGCGTCATCCATCATTGTGTTTGGCACCCACGGCCACACTTACACGCTAATTGGTATCTATGTATTACCACTGCCAAGAACGTCCTGTTTTACTCCTTATCTAGTTACAGTTTTTTAGCACCTAGAACACATGGTATCGGCGACTCGAAACACGAGCAATGGGATACTCCTGTCATCCCCTCCAAGAAACCTGTAAATGTCGCGCCACACTGGCTTTTCATGCCGCCTGACTGCGCGGTGGCCTCGGCCAATTCCTCATTCATTCTCTAGTATAAGCTCTTTGACAGTATAAGCTATTTGACAGATGCTTGGAAGCTCTCACGAGTCTACATTACAGAGTAATCTGATCTCTCGTTTCAAATCTGTGGCGCCGCCCTCGTATCTTATCTCTGTTCCTCGGCTCATCGATCTGGATGCTGTAAAGTTCAGAGCAAGTACCATTCTTCTTGCCCCGCCGTTGTTCTCAGTGTGATACCTCCCGCGGAATCTTCCGCTATCAATTACTCATACATGCGAAGAATGTACATCGTTATAAATACCCAGACACCTTCCATTTTTTCGCCGCGAGCAAGATCTACACCCTATCCTAGGCGGAGATCTGCGAGCTAACAGAGATCGGAACGCTGATAACAGAGCATCGCCTCGCACTGCCGGACGGGAGACAAGCTCGGAGTCAATCGATCATGATGAAGTCACTAGTCAAGCCATCGATGATCCGTCAGTATGCTTGAGCCCGAACGCCTTTGGCTTCTGTCCCCATCCGTATCCACGCGTTAATTCCGTTTTCTCCCAAGTTGTTTTTCACACTATATTTGCGGTGTATACAGTCCTTCATGCCACTGTTATTTCGACTTGCATGTGGATAGCATAAATTTGGCTGCTCTCGACTGAGTTGACGATCTCGCTGGAGTTTAATCACAGGTACTTGCCGAAATGTCATTTGAATATCTCATAAATGGCGTGATACTACTAGGATCAAGTATGTAAAGTGAATCTGACGAGTGAGCACAATCGGTCCAAGTTCCTTCTCCGAGTCGGTACTATGTAAAAGTTGGCTTCCTCCTTGGAGTCTAGGGTTCATTAATGATGACTGGAGGCAGTGTCCGATTGGCTGCTCGTAGTTTGTACTAATCTGAGTTGAAGTCATTTTCAGAAGTAGAAAGTAAACTGGTTAAGCTTGCCAAGCACCCCCCGTCCTTGCCTTTGTCCCCCACTCTTCAGCGATCATGTGATCGTTTTCAAATTTTTTGGCTTGCCCTCACGACTTATTCTCCGAGGATCGATTTTCCTAGGTCTATGGACTCTGCTTCTGAGAATCAGTATCACGATACATGCTCAATCCCATAAGCGTACAACCTTTTCCAAGTCATTCATTGTCCTCGGTCCCGATTTGCAAACAATTCGATTGATGTGGCGATTATATACCTTTCTCAAAGGACATCTGCCATCACAATCCGATGACTATGGCCTTTTTACTACGACTTTCTCTTCGAGTCTTGCCATGCCGAAAGCTTGCGCGAGTTCTGCCCTCTAGTCTACGGCATGGACATATATACGCACCTTGATGCCATCCTGAAAGTCTCCGAGGTTCTTACCAATTCCGATGTTTCGTCCCGTCTTCTCGCCTTCTTTTGCGGTGTAAGTCAACTGGAGTATGGCTTTTGGCCGAAGATCTTGATGCCATACCTGAACATGTGGCGTCGATTGCCACGGATCCTTTCCTGAAGCATGGCATTCGGCGGTGTGAGAGTCTTGTCCAAACTTCCTGACCGATATATCATACAACAGCCTGTACTCACGTGGTTACCCAGAGTTTGTGATGTCAAACCCGGCGGAGAACATACCCCTTGGCGCTTATCTCTTCAACAAGCCTGTGATCCGATGTATCAGCATCGCTTTTTATGACATTCTCGCACTTTCTGGTCCGTGAAGGATCTCATGGAATCTATACGCAACAAGCAATCTATGATTTTTACTCATTCGCGGGTACTTTGTTCCTGACTAACGCACTTTGGTTAGACGTCATCTTTTCTCCAGTCGCACTGTATGCTCTATGGACTCGCTTGCTTACGCTTCGTCTTCGTGTTGCTTTTCAAAGAGGGCCTCATGGACGAGTCGAAAAGCCACCCTACATTCTGCAGGCTTATCCGCGACCACGATGGAGACCAAAGTCACCTAGAACCGATCACGGACCACAATATTGCTGCACATCTTCCAGTCTGCTGGGTAGATTCTCCCAATCCACACCGTGATTCTGACGTGTTGGGCATTTGGTCGCCGAAGCTTGTCCACATGGTTGTGTCCGACCCCTCTCAGGCTGTCTAACGTATTCGGCATCCAGGGTTTCGGCATCGCATCCGATTTGCCTATTCCCATATCAGTGCCCAGATTAGATTGGCTTCGCTGTCGTCTGTGCTTCATCGCCTTCGTGGTTCGAAACGGGCTTTCTATACCGGCATGGGCCAACTCGCTAGTTCGTTATCGAAACGAGCCACAAACCGGCTCGAAGATACCCTCCGTCCTTGGAGATCGTACCTTGGACCACGGAGGTAAGTAATGTACGTCTTTCTAGTCCTCTTTCGAGTTTCCCCTGATCGCCGTTTCGGCTGGACGGGCTGCCTCTCTGCAAATGACTTGTTTGTGTTCAGCATGTAACCTACGATTTTGACCCATCGACTTGACTGTCTGCTGTTCAGTTCGACGACACCTATTTGTTATATTCAAGTATTACTGGTGTAGATATACTGATTTCTAAGCCTCTCAAGACCTCAACCTTCGGAACAGACATTGTAAGGGAGGTTCCGTTGACAGTGGATCTGCTCTTCAACTTCGCAAGTCTTATTCTCTTACGACGAGTCCTGAGGCCTGAATCTTAAGCTTCAAAGCTTCACCTCCCAAACTCCTCAGTCTTTTCGTGCTCCCCGTGTTTAACGTCATCTCGTTGATTGCCCGTGACACGTGCTCGAATTTCAAGGCTGATTGACATTTGGCTAATTTTGAGCGCAAACTGTAAACCGCGCCGTCTAAGCCACACAACTTTCCTGCATCCATTTACTACAAAGACACCCCAAAACCTCCTTGATCACTCAAAATCAACGTCATTTGCTAACGTAAAACATCTACCTATGCATTCTTTCTTCCACACCACATAAGTAATTAACACACATGCCAAGATCCAAGGAGCCTCTGTACCAAGTAGGTATGTAGTCAAAATGACATCGTGAATAGATCGGGATATGGGCTAACTCACCCTGTTTAGAGGTGATTACCAGTGCACGACGACTTAATGTTCCGACAAGGTCCCTCAAGCAAGACGAAAATGGACGGATACTCGAACGAAGAAGATACAGGAAATCTCAATGGGTTTGTTTGATTTCTTCTTTGTCGCAGGGCCCTCATTTCGATCCAGGAATATCTTGTTAAGGTTTTGTTTCGTAAGTATTGTCCCTTCACAAAACATTGATCTTCTATCAGTGGGATGGATATGGATCAGACGAGAACAGGTAGAAGCCCGACAACTCAGGCTGTTCCACTCGGTACTTATTTCTTTTTACTTTAGCTGGGAACCAGAGAAAAATTTTCGGGAAGGATGTGAATACCTCCTCGCAAGCTTTTGGAAACATGTGCCAGTTAGAAAGGATGAAGAACTGTATCCTGGCTATCAGGTCAATGCCGAGAAAGGATGGATCAGTGAGTTTGTGAGAACAAACGTATATGACTGGGGAGTTAAGCGATCTGTTATTTTCCACGCATTTAGAAAAACAATTAAAACGGTTTCACTACTGGAACAAGTATAGCAGGAATGTTCAAAATAAATCACAGAAACGATCCAAGAGCACGTATGACTGTCAAAATGAACCAGTCAGTTGATCACAGACCTCCGCCGTAGCATTTCTGAACAATGCACCATGTTTTGTAGCAGTTGGTAGAAGGACTTTTGGACTACGAGGTCCCAACGTCGTCTTCATCTAATGTTCAACAACTGTCCCATCCTTGCTTTACGTAGATTGACCAATCTTTTAGAGCTCGGTCATTTCATCTGCTGAAGATAGTGACTCGGACAACGAACCATCCGTTTCAAAGCGAAAATCAGACGCAATTGATATTGCAGATGAAGTATGTCACATCGTATTCCTAGTAGCAACTGACATTGATATCTTTTTCCAGGAACGCCCACTCGTCATTACGATTCCTCCTCAAAAGAAAATTAAACCAAATTCCTCAGCCCCTATCGAAAACCCCAATGTCCGATCTCACGAGAAGATCTCTACAGCTTTCGAGCAGCAACCAAATGTCGCAACTGCCGATGAGGTATGCATCCGTTTATCATATTTGATTTTTAATTTAAATTCACGAATCGGTTAGGATGAACTAGCTCCGTTTTCCGAACTAGGGTCACCTCAAGTGTCATCACCTTTACTATTGCGCGAATCTTCGCCTGCTGCTAGTGTAAACACGTCTTCTCTTACAACATCTCAAGACTTGCACGCCCTTGACTTTCAGGCTCAAGATGTGCTTACTGAATCAACATTGGAAAAGGCATCTAACGAGCGCGGAATCTCAACAAAACAGCGGTTGTCATTTGGAGCTCTGGCTCTGAGACCGCCAAAGGTCATTTCTGGCTCGGCATCTGGCTCAAGAAATCAGGTACCACCATCGAAGACTACATACACTAGCTTTATTACCCTTGGCTTTAAGAAAGGGATCGCGTCTACGTCTTTAATTGGTATTGATGGTTACCCTGGGTTGCAGGAACCAACTCTGTCCTCGATTAACGCATTACCTTCGCCGTCACGCGATATACAGGACGATCTTGATGTTGAAAGGTCTTTAGTCTGTTTTTGTGTTTTGATTTTTTTCTGATCGTTGAGTTTGAAAGCCAAAGAATACAAGGTTATCATATGTATGGCGAGGTAGATGATGATTACTTGGAAGATCCTATGTTTCGCAGGTTAGCGAGGCGATGATAGTAGCTGGCTCAGAACTCTCACATCAGTTTTCACAGTTTTACCAACGTCCTTGAGTCCGCTACGTTTATGCATTCTTATTTCCTTTACTCACCTTGCGTAGATCTACAGAGGAATGTCCTATTGAGTCTCCGCATCTACAAACGCCGATTTTTGAGTGCTTGTCACCGTCCAAGTATGTTTGTGAGCTCAAATAGAATACCCAGCTTGAATCAGTCTTTTACAGACATCCAAAAAAATCATGGACGTGGTCAGGCGATGTATTCACCGACACGGAACCTTCAAATCCTCTGTTTGGCATCACGATTAATGGTGTCACTCCAATAGTAGATGAAGGTCCAAATCTCAACAAAACATTGATCTGCGTTGAGCGTGTAGTCTTTACAAGCTTCTGTGATGCTGTGGATTTCGACTTGATTCTTCCGGCCTGTCAAGAGATTCGTCAATTCGCTACAGTTGATCCAAGGTCAAGCGCAGACATTGAAAACTTCAACTTATTCTGTACATATATGGACAAGATGCACAAGGTACATTGCGCATCCTATGCTGCCTTATTTCTTTGTTGACAATGGATCAGGTTGTTTTTCTACCTATCTTCCTCAATGGATTGACAATTGGACATATCATCTTTTTCCACCCCAACACTGTTTTTGTCACGTCGCGTTTGAAATTTCCACCGGATATTCAGAAGAGCGGAGGCTTGGCTGCAGCCCTTGTCTTATGGACCCTTTCAAAATCCCAACTCTCGGGACAGTCATTGTTTAATAACCATCCGAATCAATCTTTATCAACCAAGACAGATATGGAGTCTTTCCTCAAAGACAAAGGCCTATGGCTCAGGTCAGTCAGGACCAAGCCTAACTATCATTGCGGAATTCGAATACTCAGCTTCCCTCGGATTCTGTGCAATTACTTTTACGAAAATCGGTACGGGAGAACGTATAATGTTTGGTTTGAGGGTGGTGACGGTACGAGGGAAAGACCTGGCTTTGAGACTGGGACTTTGTACGATATTATGGACAAATTTGGATGTAAGCGTTCTCAGATTCAAGAGGCAAGGGTCGTCTTCATCCATGTGGGTACCATCAAGTATTTGCACAAGTTTCCTGGTTTTCTGGACATTTGCTCGTCATCCTTTTCGGTCCAGTTGTATACCTACGGATCACATGAGACTATTCCGCGTGAACTTTGGGGGGTTCGCGAGGTTTATCCTTGTGGTAAGTATACGTTTCTGCTTCTACCTCCTTGACATTGACAAATTTGCAGGCGGCATCGTTACTTTCACTCCTCAAGCTTTGTTGGATGACATTTATGGCGTCATTCATAGGATTCGTCAGATTCATGAGCATCCGTTATGGGAATGCTATATCATTCCCTCGGTACTTGGAATGGCTATGACGCTGTACTCTGAACGAGATCCAATTTCAGACTTTGATCGGTAAGCTTCGTTATTGCCGGATCTATTCTGTGTGCATTGATAGACAATGAAGCGGGAAACTTCCCTACATAACGCTTCTGACCGCAATTGAAGACGGTGACCTTTCTCTCATATCATCACCACCAATTTCCAAATCGTCCTCGAAAAAAGATGTCGACGCATGGATTAGGAAGTTTTGGACGCATAGACCGGGAGACTCTCGTGCAACGGTTCAGGCATGCCTTGACGCGTTCAATGACAGATATCAAGGATCCCTTCGGACGCATTGGACTTCTACGATCCTTGATGAAATTTCCGAAGACCTGAGATGCATGAGAACACAGCCCGTCTTCATCAAAGAATACCGCAGATATGTTGTCCTTGATAGTCCAATAGCGCATGGGGAGGCCCGGGATGATGCAGTGAGTGCCACGTAAATTGCAAAATCCCTTCTCATTGATACCACTTCCAGCTTGAATGGACGTCGACCACTAAATTTGATTTTAAAGATGATTTCTTTCCGACGCAACAATGAATCATGTAATGGCAATATGGGGAAATGGTTTGCAACAGAACGCACCGCTCTGGGGAAATTTGATACAACAAAGAAGGTCCAGGCGCTGCTTGGATAAAACAGGTTCTGGGAAAGGCGTGTTCGGCGAGTCAGTGTATGTAAGTGCGAATGATGCAAACACTTCGGCTACTATTAGACGTAACATCATTTGATGAGCTCCTTTCGATTCTTTATCTATCATTCTAACTTTTCTTCTTCGAGCACTTGTGTTCCTCTTTGCAGTCAATTAATTTTTCTGTAGCTCTTGCTAATTATGTATATGTAGAACCAAAGACTATTGTGTTTTGATGGCTGTTTGATGAGGCACATTGAGCCGGCTACCGGCAATCTTTCGTCCATAATGATTTACCCGTTGATTTCATCACTCCCTTAAACAATGTCGTACGGTCCATGTCGGTCGATCGCTCGGCCTCCTTACCTCATAACCTCCTCTTTTACCATATTCAGACTTTTGTGTCTGTTGTGCGAGCTAGACGTTCTTCGCCCCAGAAAATCCCACGTACTCTCGTTCTGGATTTGTTGCAGTACCTCCTCTGAAGCTTCGCATTTCTCCTAATCGCAAATGGCTTCTGGAAGTTCTCGAATAGTCATCATATCAGAGCCACCCACACCCCCAGAAGAATTTGAGGAGCAGAAGAATACATGGTTTCGGAGCCATTTCTTGACCATGGCTGCGACCTTGGACGCGAATGCGGGATTGCTACTTATCATAGGATCTCAAGCCTTTTTCTCGATGATGAACGTGGCAGTGAAGATTCTCAACAGCATCGACCCTCCCGTGCCGACATTAGAGGTACGCATGTCTGGTAAATGTCAAGGGTTAATTCATATCGATAATGCTACAGTTGATTACTGTCCGAATGGTGTGCTATCCACTGATCGTGTCCTCTAGAAGCTCAATTGTACTCTCAGTCTATTACCTATGTCTTCTCACTCATATACATGTTCGTTGTCTCTCCTGAGATTCGCTTCGACGTATACAATGTCTGATTTTTCAATAGGCTCGTCACAAAAGTCCCTGACCCGTGGCTAGGTCCAAAGGGCATTCGTTTGCTACTTGTGTTTCGGGGCTTCTCAGGGTCTGTCTTTCCAGCGAGCCTCAGATATGATATTCACGAACCCTCCATAGTTTCTTCGGACTTTTCGGCATCTATTACTCTCTACAATTCCTGTCCCTCTCAGACGCAACCGTTCTCACATTTTTGGTGCCACTATGTACGGGCATCGCAGGGGCAATCTTTCTCAAGGAGAAGTACACAATATCTCAAGCTCTAGCAAGCCGTGCGTACGACTTGACATGTGTTATTTTCATCTTCACTAACCATTGTTCAGTCTGCAGTCTCGTCGGTGTCGTGCTTATTGCTCGTCCCACATTTCTCTTCAAGGAAACGAGTCCATCTAATTTCGTCATCAACGAATACGATTTCTCCTTCGCACAGAATCTGGGTAAAATTACATCTGAGCAGAGACTCATCGCAGTCGGGTATGTGGACGTTCTCACCTTGAGTCAACTTCCCCTAAACCACTTGTCGCGTTTTTAGTGTCGCGATGCTTGGTGTTCTGGGTGCAACTGGTGCTTGTACGTCATATCTGGAAATAAAAGATTGTCCATCCTTTACATGCTCATAGATATTTCCATCACGGCAATGGGGAAGCGTGCACATCCTTTGCACGCGATGATGTCTTTTTCTTCGCAAAGCGTCATTGCCGCCGTCCTTGGGTTCGCCTACACGCCTTTGATCTCCGATTGTCACTCACTTCACTGCTCTCAGCATGCTCGTCCAAAAGACTCCCATCGTTATACCAACGAAGATTGAATGGGTTGCTATGCTGATCATGATTGGTGTATTTGGTTTTATCGCCCAAGTGATTTCTCTTCCGTCTCTTTTTGTTGCCAATGTACTGAGCAACGCGCATCAGACTTTACTTACAATGGGACTGCAGCGAGAGACCGCGGGGCGAGGAAGTATTGCAATATATACTCAGGTACCTGTCCATATGTTCACACCTGCCAATCACTCAATTGAATGTTTACTTTCTCAAGATCGTATTCGCCAGCATCCTGGAAAGCATTTTCTTTGAAGCTGAATCCTCCTTCCTCTCACTAACCGGCACGTTTATCATCATTGTTTCCGCGCTCTACGTCGGTGTAAGCCTCTTCACCTTTCACCAGAAAAACTCCGCTGAATAATTGATTTGATCAGTTCTCAAAGCAGCGTAATCGGAAGGCAACGACCAAGAGCAATGTCAGGCTTAGTGGAGTTCTGGAGAGCGATCTTGAAGAAGGATTACTTGACGGTCTTTTGGAAGCTCACGCAGAAGAGCAGAACAAGACCGGGCGTCGAGAAGCAGAGGTAGAGTCTACGCCGAAGTCTTTGAACAAAGCAGGTAGCGACGAAGGACTGACTGGCAAGCCTTGAAAAGCCTCAGACACCCGAATCCCTCTTAGATCTTATACACCGAACCCCACGGCTAACACTTATCATCTATTTATATTAAACAGGACTGACGGATATACTTGATACATTTCAGCAGTGTTGATACACGATTTACAATGAACAGAACCATACAGGATATATCGGAAAACAACTGGGTAACATATTTCAGTCGTGAATCAACAAGGAATCAAAAAGTAGACAGCATGGGTTATCTGTACAAATCATCACATCCTTCCAATCCTAATGGATGTGGGAGGTAGTTGTTCCGTCGGAATTGGTGTCGCTGCTGTAGTCGGAGATAAGATGCATGCCGTCTAAATCCAAGGGGCTGGAAAGCTGCGCATAAAATCCTCTATTGTGGTAATCTCCAGTCATATGAGTCGGAGAGCTATGGATGTTCATAGCATGAGGGGAACTATCTTATGCACGATTAGACCTATTCAGGCAGTAGACATCGTTATCACGCACTAGTATCTCCGGAATCCAGATTCATGGAAGGGGGCAATGTTGAAGGAGCTTGCGATGCTATCAATGAAGCCGGATGCTGTGTATACGTCGCGTCTACGATGATGTATTTAGATTAATTGACATGGTCAAAGCATGTTCTACGTACTGGTAAAGATAGGAGGTCTATCCGGCAGCGCGAGATCTGTTAGACAAGCTTTTCGAGATGCGTCGATACGCTGGAAACCCAAGCCTACAGAGCAGATACCAGCACTTACATGTGCTTTAGTATAAGGCGAAACGAATGGGACTTACCAGCTGCATGTTGCTCAAGGATATCAGATACACAGGAGATACCAACCCAATAATGCTCCATACGTTGGAGGGCCTTGGTGAGTACTGCGAGGTTCTGTCGTGCAAGGGTGTTGAGCAGGTTATCGACAGTCTGATTTGGTTTGTTATCGGCAGAAGTGTTGAAACCCGTTGATGAGGACTTCATGTCATATGTGAAAGCAAGGCTGGCAACGTATATTGGCTGCACCCCGAACGGGCTGGTGAGCTGTACCTTCATAAGTCACCATGTGTCAAAAATAAATGTTGGTTTGCGTACATAAGAATGAGAAGCGAACAGGTCAGCAAAAACCAGGCACTCTGCAATGACCCGTGAGCTTGAGAGCGATAACTTTGTTGAGCGTTCGAGGTCCTGTGTTATTGGTGAGAAGTTGCCCTCTGGCCGTTCTTGGAGTTCTGGATGAAAAGAAACCGCCAGAACCGTATTCGCCCACAAATGTAACGTCAAAAAGGCATCCTTTTATTACGCATGAGCGTCAGTGATTTAGGCACAGAGCAAAGAAATGAAGAGCACTAAACACGCACTCCATGACCACGCGCCTCCTGATGCTTGAACGCATCAACACTCCATTTCATTGCATCCGACAGCTCCGAATAGAACTGCACCAGCTCTGCTTGCAACTCCTTCAACTTCTCAGGATACCTGTTTCCCACGTTCGGCAAAAGCGTACGCGTTTCCCCACGACAACCAGCGAGTACAGTCGTGATCCGTCCGCACAAGACTATCAAGCGCACCATGTGCACGAAGGGCGTAGGCTGCGGTATCTCGTCACCATCTCCGACGTCTGCCCGAGCTGGATCTGGAATAAAGTCCTCATCCGTAGGAAGTGGTATTTCTATGATTTCCTCGGGAATGGTGGGTGGTCGGCCTGTCGTGAACGCTAGGATGCGGTCCTGTGGAAGCGCGGACAAGTCCGATCAGGTAGCTGATGCCAAAAAATGACGGATGGGGAAACTCACGGTGACAAAAAGACTCCAGAAGAGCAAACGCGCCCTCGTGACATGAGCCTTGGATAGGTACGGCTCAAACACCTGATGGGGATGATCGTTCGTTGAGATGTCGATTATCGAGACAAACGTTCGTTACCTCATGAAGGCCAAGGTCCATTGCCATTCGAATGGCCATCCTGAATGTCCTTATCAGACACGTCAATCAAAACTTTCGGCATTACGCTACTCACCCGGAGTATTGCTATTGGATGGTACATGCCTTTTAGTTGTTAGTCCATATGGGTCTCTCCAGGATGACATACCCATAGTCCACTTTCAGAGTTCTAACGCACGTTCAGACGACAAAAAGGTATCGTAAAGCAAAAGCTTACTTGACCATAACTTGCCCATGCCAATAAGAGTAATCCCGTCACAACATCTGTCGTGGGCAGGTGTATTAGAACAATAATCATTTCTTGTGCTTTTGCGATGTAAGGAGCACAAGCCTAAGAAAACACCAGTTAAAGCTGATTAGGAAGAATGTCGGCAGAAAGAAACCCGTACCCTGGCTGGGTCATCTCTAGCCGATGGGAGGAATCTATGCCGAGATACATCAGTCATACGATGCAAAGGGCTATCATGATACGATACGTGCCTAGCAGCCAATGCGCAGATACCTGGGTGTGCACATCTCTCAACTAACTGATAAGCATGACGAAGCAAAACAGAACGCACAGTTCAGGAAGAAAGCGGACATTGTACCGTTTTTAAGACGCTCTTCTATTCGTTTGCGATTGATGCTAGGAAAATGACGGCTCATGGTCTGGAAGAAAATGTCCAGCAATGGGATATATAGATGAGGGTATGGGAAGCCGATCTCGTCGAACATGTCATCAAGCTCACGGGCTGCTGGAGAAGGCGGGCTAGGGTTCGAATTGAACCGGGGAAGAGACGCGTTCGCAGGTAGGCTAGTATGAGGACCACCTGGTAATTTTAAAGATAGACAATTCAGGCCTGGTCTGTAGAGAAATTATGGACAAAAATACGTATATAGCAGAAGGAAACGCGTACGGTGCTGGCGCCTGCGCGGAGCTCCCGGGTTGCTAGCCAAAGTCATGAGTATCTTGGGGGGGAAACACATTCGATCTCACATATCGATGATAATACTGGTCATCCTGAGTTGGTTGATCACCTTCAGGGTAAGATACTGGACGTGGTCGAGGGTACTCCCTATTGTGCATATCTGCAAACAAGGGGGAGACCATATTAGACGGGGAGGACCCTGGCACGGGGTGACTAGTGGGCGCATTTGCCGCATGTGGCCAAGCAGGCGCTGGATACTCCCAGGACAATGGCTCTAAATAAGGCTCAACAGACATATGCTCGGTCTGACGGTAATTTAGGACACCGAGCAATCATATCATCATGAGATAGGCATCTTACCCATCCCGTTGGATGCACTGGCGTGCGCCTGCCGCGATATCCAAGGCTGTCTGCTGCAGATGAAGCAAGGCGTTCGCGGCGTTCCTCCTCCTCCATTTCTTTGCGTGTCCTCTTCCTGCGACGTCCACTGGGCCAGATACATTCTTCTTTTGCCTTTTCGCATGCCCTGCAGACGGGCTTGTCTCCCGAACATCTTGCGCGTTTGGTGCGACAGCGTAAGCAGGCGAGCGAGACCCGCTTCTCATTAGCTGGTGCAGGCGACTGCGGGCGTCTCGATTCAGATGGAGGCGAAGCTGACACCGTAGAGGAGTCGGACATGATGGCGGTTGTGGAGGAAGAACAATTTCGACACAAATGGGATTATCTGCCATAATCTTGGCTACATAGATTTAGAACATAAACCCCAAGATTGACTGGCGGAAGGCATATGGTCTCCCGGATCAACTTTTCAAATTTTAGGCGTCAGGGGTTGGATAGGGTTGGATGTCCGTCACACGAGGTCTGGAAGAACCATCAATGGTGGGGGACACGTTCCTCCAGCCTGCTTTTTCGGACTGCAGACTGATCGAGTCCAGTTTGTTGGCAAATGAAGTCTCCACCCCATAACTAACGGATTCGGTCCTTCGAACGCATGAATACGAATCTGAGTGGCATGGGTTTCGTTATGTTTATTTCCACCGCGGGTCATGATAGCAGACGTTGCATACATTATTCCATTTGGCTTTTCGGGAACACCGACATTATTCGAACTTGAGAACCAGAACTCGAATGTGAGCAAACTATTCTCGGAACAAGACCATAGCCTCACATGGTATGCGTACATGTGCATCCCTTTTTGATATGTTTTATGTCCACAGTACCAACCAGAGCCTAGACAAATTAGCTTAAGAGTATCATGCCCAATCTACGATCGCGAGTAGTGCCCTGGTAGAGCAGACCCTCAGAGTACATGATCAAGAGCATAATATAGTTTGTTCCAGAAGAAATGTTTCATTTCGCTTTTACCACAAAGAGCAATGGAAAAAAGTAAAACCGATTCTTCACGGGCCGGTCACCTCTTCGAACCCTGGCCGGTATATCCGAGTCAAACTATCAACTTGTCCATGTTTGAGCTCTGCGGCGTTCGATATAGTCTCTACCTTGACCCTTGCGGTGAACTTGGAGCTATAACGTGTCAAGCTTTCAAGCTTCATGCGCGCGCTTCGAGCTGTAATCCCGCAGCAATGGTGTGAAGCAGTGACGTAGCTTGTGAAATCAATAAATAAATAATTTCTTTCAAGGTTCATACAGCCATATCATTACTTTTCCCGAGCTATAGCGCGCTTAATACTTGTTGGTTTTTCTGCTTATGGGGAACTTTTCTGGAAACCGTACGCTCGACATCCTGTTAAAGGCTGAACGCGAGGGCTATGGCATTCTAGCTCAAGTCTGGTATTCCGGGTTTGATTGTTCACTGGTCGAAGACACTAATGACAGCATTGGCAACAGCTACGATACTGGAATGGCAATGGCTCTTGTGCGTGCTGCAGAGCGATGCAAGAGCCCCGCCATCCTCATGCTCTTTCCCGTAACTCTTGCCTATGGCAAAGGACCTTTCCTTAGATTCTGCCTCGATCTGTGAATGCGCCATTCCTCTTTGCGATCCCCATTGTTAATTTCATCTGTCACACAGTGCTCACCAAGCATCTGTTCCAATTGCTGTTCATCTCGACCATGCTACCGATCCCGAGCATATCGAGCTCGCGTTCAGCCTCGCTGAGCAAGGAATTGCGTTTGACACGATCATGGTTGACGCGAGTCATGCCGAGGTACGTCTCGAACAACATGTGCCTTCAAGATTTCTATCTCATTACTTCTTAGACTGACGAAGAGAACATTAACCTCGCCCGCCCATATGTTGAACGCGCCCACAAATTAGGTATGCCCGTCGAGGTTGAACTTGGTCGGCTTGAAGGGGGCGAAGCTGGTCTCCGTGTGATTTCCGATGCCAAGCTTACTGACCCCGGAAAAGCCAAGGCGTTTATGACAGGGTAGGTCGATGACATCTGATCAACCAGGTAGCATTCGATTACCTTTTATAGGACCGGTGCAGCCATTTTGGCACCCAGTATTGGTAATCTCCATGGGACCTACCTGAACCCTCCAAACTTCCGACAACACATGTGAGTCGGAGCTCTTCGCGAGCCTTTCTGCATGTTAATGGCAATATATACAGTTTGGTAGAGCTGCGTAAGGCGTTCCAAGGCCGGATTCCACTGTGCTTGCATGGCACTGATGGACTTCCTGATGAGGTTTTTGTACAATGCATCAAGAATGGTGTGAGTAAAGTGCGTCGATTATCTGAGTTTCCCAACATCATATTTATCTATGTTGGAAGATCAACGTGAACAGTTGGGCTCGTGATCCCTATGCGAAAACTTTGAAAGAATCTATTTCTACGAAGTCGTTTCCTGAAGCACAAGAGGCAGCAACCGAGGCATTCGCGAGCGTGTGCGAGCGATTTTTCGCCCTTTTTGGGTCAGCCGGAAAAGCCGACGCTTGATGTGTGTTAAACCAGATTAGATCGATTCGGCCCGATATATCATCGCTGAGATTTGAAGTACTCTGTATGAAGCTTAAGGAATGCTGGGTGTGAGACTTTCCCCATGATTTATGCACATGGCTTACTTATCGCCTCGTGGCTTGTTCAGCCCTTGGTGCTTGCACCTGGCCAGCGATGTCCAGTGTCGTTCTCATCACCGGTGCTGCCGGTTGGCTCGGCAGTCTCGTACGTGTTCATTAGGGGTCTCTTGTTTTGATGAATTACTTACTCAAAAACAATAGTTAACTTGTGGACTCAAAGATGACGTTAGGACACGTAACCTACAGCTGATCCTTGCCGACATTGTCGAACCTGCGACAGCCGCAGATGTGGAGAGCGTCACCATCAAGACCGATATGACTGATGAACTTCAAGTGGAAGCACTTTTCAACACTCGCCTTGGAATTCCTGATACTGTCTATTGTCTTCATGGAATTATGTCTCGCGGATCAGAGGATAACTTTGACATCGGTTTGAAGGTAAGATCATTCTAGTAAGTGAATAAATCGTCCATTGACAAATATTTCAGGTTAATGTTGACTCTGTGCGTCTACTCCTGGATATTATACGGCAGAAACAACATCCGAGTGGTCGTCTCATAAAATTCATTTTCACATCATCGCTGGCGGTCTATGGTGGTCCTCTTGTGCGTTCCTATCTCTTGATCTATTCATTGTATCGACGTGACATCACCAGCCTAATGTAATCAATCCTTCTACAATCGCCACTCCAGAAAGCGCATATGGCTTGGGTAAACTCACTTCAGAGTTATTCATCAACGAATACACGCGTCGCGGTTTCATTGATGGCCGTATTCTTCGTCTTCCTACCATTGTCGTCCGACCTGGGCCGCCCTCCCTTGCCACTTCCGCATTCATCTCTGGTAAGAAAATTGCTCGTTCAACTGCTAATGGTTTAAGTAGTATTGTACGAAAGGGATCATTCGAGAGCCACTACAGGGACTCGAGGCCACATGCCCAATTGGGGACTCTCTCGATTCGCCTGCACTCGACCTTCCTCTCTGGCTTGCAAGCCCCCGAGTCACCATCGTAAATCTCGTACACGCAAAACACATTCCTGCTGAACAATTCCCACCGCATACACGCGTTGTGTGCCTCCCAGGGTTTACTGCGACTGTGCGAGATGAGATTCTGGCTCTTGAGAAGGTTGCTGGGAAAGAGGCACTCGCGTTTCTTAAATTCAAGGATGATCCCGTTAATCGTCGTGTGGTCTCGTCATGGCCGTCAGAATTCGATAACACGTATGCGCTAAGTCTGGGTTTCAATGTCGATGAAGGTGGTATGGAGTCGATAATCAAAGGGTTTCAAAGGGAACTAGGCACGTAAGTCTCCAGAACGAAATGACAGTGGCCTTTGTACTCGTATCTACTCGAATTGGTTGTGTTGTAGTATCGAAAACTTTCTTGAAAGGACATTAAGAGGTGATCAGCTGTTCTGGACATGTGGCAGTCCAAGTATATTGAGGCCAGGGCCTCCTCCGTATCTTTCAAGGGAATTGGAGGCGCCTGCAGGTTTCTAGAGCCTATCCCGCGAAATCACAGGAGCTTGACTCGGAGCAGACGGCCCTTAGCAATTGCATTAACAGCCATAATAGAGTTTTTGCAGGGGTTGTGCTTTTGACAAACTGTTGATGCTCGGATTCGTGGCATGGCTGTTTATGGCTTCAAAAGGGAAGCAGCGGTTGATGCCGAGAACCACATCAGCTGTGCCTAATTCCAACTGATGCTAGCCGAGTTCCAATGAAAATGGCATTGCAAATACTCTCTAGTAGGCTCCCTCCACACATTCAGGAATTCCGCTCCGTTCGAAGATCGTTGATTCATCTAGCATGCTGTATTTCCTCGGTACGCAACTTTTTCAAACAATCACTCAGTACTCATCTGTCACCAGAAGTACGAACAATGTCAAGCGACTCTAATAACTCGCCAACTTTGAGTTAATCTGATACTTTCCGTGTCACATTCGAGGTGCTGAAGATTACCCGGATCACCCAGTGAGCGGAGCAAAGTGCATCGTGGATCAAGCCCTGCTCGTTAGACTCAGCTCCCAGTAATGATTTCCGAAACAAACAATTCGTCATGTCAAATCCATTCTGACTGTGCGGACCGCTTGATTTGATTCCTAAGGGCACATGAGCTCGTTGCCGACTTTCTTGGTGGTCGAGTTCCTCTTCACCTTGCACAGCTCCTCTTCATCTTGCATATTGCCCGCGTCGATCGACAAAATCCCAGGAAATCCTCCATTTTAGTTCAAGTACTTCTCGTCAAATACACGTCATGCCGTGATGCGTTCAAGATGACAGGCCATCCTTTTTACGTACATCGGATCTAGTTCCCTTTATACGATGGGCACTACTAGCTACTCATTCTCCTTTTGTCTTTCCCCCACTATTCCTTCTACTCTTAGACATTATATCCTCTATATGTCGGAGTCCCCAAAAGCCGCGCCAGGGATAGATCTCTCACAAATTTTTGCGCCGATTTATTGGGGTGCGGTTCATCGCCTTATTGTTAGCCATCAGGAACTCATACTCGCTTCGCTAGGTTTCGTCGTATCCTTACTGTGAGCAAGCGCAATTGCCGTTATTAGCCATGCGTTGAAAATGTCTTTGGCACAGTCTGGGAGGAATCACGATTGTTCAAGGATACATCTATTTTCTTACTGCGCAGAAAGATAGATTCTTTGTACGATGGACCGTATGTATTTCTCATTGTCAGAAGCGGCTTGATACTTGATTTCTCGGATACAGGCCCTTTTTATGTTGTCTGTCTCTTCTCCTTGTAAATGCGAGCGAGTTTTAATTGGGGGACCTGTAGATTTATGGACCTTGCCTCATCCGCCTTGATAGCACAATCCATCTACTATTATCTGGTCAGCCTTCCCGTCGTCTGTCCGTTTTTTGCAACGTGAAGAGGTTACTTTTGATAATAGATCCCGAACTTCGGCTCATTGCTGCCCCTTGAGTCTGTTACACCGTACGTGTGCAGGCACTTTCTGCTAAGATCGATTCTTGATTGAATACATCAGAGAACTCTCAGCTGAATGCCTCATCTCGTCAATGATCACCTTTAAGTGAGCATTACTGATAAGTCACATATCATGAACTGAAACCTCATCCTGCTATAGCTCACAGATGTACTTTGTGTATCAGCTTTATAGCGGTATGTTGAAACACGATCTATATTCATACTGGAGCTCAGCCTGTGTCAGTCAAACGTCTGGAAAAGGGAAGATGGCTTGTTCTAGGAACTATTGTACGTGAGAGGATTTCAGGTCTAGTTTTCTTTGTGCAGGAATTCATACACTTGACAGTGTGGTTGCGCCTCCATGGCATTTGGTAAGATCCATCAGATTGCCATTCAAGTTGTCAAAGCTTAATTTAGTCTACGCCGCACGTACAGCTGGTGGTATCGGTATGTATGGCTATATCTTTCGGGACGTCTTCCTTGACTCTGTAACGTAGCGTGCGTAGTGTCGATGTATACATTTCATCGCGGAGTTCTTGCAAATAGGAACAACATGTTTTCTGTCAGTATTCCTTCAAAGATGAATATCCCGATTTACTAATACTCTGAGACGGCTTATAGATGTTCTTCGGTCTCGCTAAAGGGTTCGGTACACTTACCGACGTTATTGCAACGATTTCGATGTGCATGTACCTTACAACCTCGAGAACAGGAATATCTGAGTGCGTTTCTTCCAGCCTAAGATATGATTATGTTGTCCCGATATTGACCCACAGCTTAGGACCAAAACTCTCCTCAGAAGACTTGTAGGATTTGTCATCTATCGCGGTGCTCTTGTCACCCTTATTCAGTCTCTCCTATTGATAACCTTCTACGCTGCTCCTCGAAAATTGTACTGGTAAGTTTAATTTGTCATCTTTATAACTCACTGGAAGTATTCATTGTTTAACAATTTATTTGCAGGCTTGCGTTTCACATCAACGTCACCAAACTATACGCCAACACCTTTTGTAAGTCAAGAATGTCCATCTTACTCCCCGACCACCATTGACATCTTTCGCAGTCGCAATGTAAACCTACTTGTCCATCTTATTCCCTTCTCTCAGCTCATACTCCTCAAAGGCTGAACAGTAGAAACCACTACAATGAAAGGCGCAACGTTCGTTCTTCAAGAGTACTAACACCCAGCTTTGCAACCGCCAGCTGCAACTCTCAAAAGGTCGGCCTACGTAACGAACACTACGACCTCCACGCAATCAACAAGGATTTACAGGTATATATTTCCCTACCTCTTAAGGTACACGTCTGACTTTGCTCAGGGGGACTTCAACGATTCAGTCTCTGGAACTATGCCGACAGTCACGAAGACTGTAGAGGTTGCGGTTATTTGAGGTGGGCTGTCCATGGTGTCGTATGGTACGTCTGGCTTCCTGTACTTCTATTTTTATCGGCTTATAGTCGTAACCGTTCCCTTTGCGTATGTATTGCATAGTATACTCTAAAAGCAATGTTTTATTTGTGGTCCCCGAGATGCAGCGGACTTTTTTCATATGAATGTATACTTTCTCTCTCAGAAAACGAAGATGAAGAGAAAAACAGATCCTATAACTAGATACTTCAGATGATCCAGGTGGGCGCTTGGATGGAATATGCTGGAATCTTCCACCATCAGATCGCGGCGATTTAAGTTCAACTTTTTTTTTCATCTCTTTTGTCTTTGCAAAATTCAGTCACCTACCCATTCACATTTTACATTTACATCATAGGGAACCTCCCTTTCGGGGAAGCGATATCCATACGGTCATCACCGACTCTGGACAGACAACATGGTAAGCATCAAGGTGAGCTTTTCCTTGTGTCAGACACTTTGTAGAGCTGCAATTATTCCTGAAGTCTGCGAGAAAACAGTCATCACTGATGAGGATAGTTGCCTTTCATATATCAATTGTCGTTGTGTGGCACGTTTCGATATGTCATGTTCCGTGAGGATTCGGATTATCACAGCAGGTTGTCGCGCGGCTTAGGTCTCCCACAGGTGAAGTGTGTTCGAGGGGACCCCTGCAGGAATCAGTCACTAGTATATACCTGGCGGGAAAATATTCACAGCAACTCTTACTAACTACAGCAAAAACATGATGATGATGGTGATGGATGTAGAGCATGCAGGGCCATCCAAGGGCCAATCTTGCTCAGTCCTTCTATATTAGGACATCAAAAATGGTCCAAAAACAAGCTAACAAAAATCGAGTGCAAATAAGTGGGTGACTTTCCGTAAGGATCGAACATGTTCTCAATTTAAATCCACTATCATGGCCCTTATTCTTGCCAAATGGGTAAGCAGAGCATTTTGCTTTATTATCCCAAGGCCAGCCTGGCCAGTTGTTTGTTTTAGGGATGGAGATTTCCATTTTAGAATGGATCCTTGTTTTGACTGTACCAGCTTCCAGTATCTTGTGACCATCTCCTTGCACTTCAGAGCATCATGACCAAAGAGCTCATGTTCAACACAGAAATACAAAGATGCCATCACGCGTATCAAATCAAAAAATCAAAAAACCCAATTTTGACCATCTGGGGAATCGGCATCTCGGCTGATAGCAAAATTAAATTCTTGGATGATGATGGATGTTCTTCATACTTTCCCTTTCTCCGAATAGTATCATGTAGACTTACCGTGACAATTTCTCAACATTTCAACATCTCAATACATAAGCCCTTCCTTCTTTGATGCCATCAATCATCCTGCTGAGTGATGGATTGTGTGTCTCAGAAAAAGAAGATGAAGAGAAAACAGATTCGTCAGATCTTCAGTTATCCAGGCGGGATGGAATGCGTTGGAATATTGCGCGCTTCCGCCATCTGATCACGGTGACTTCGACAGCGTTTCAAGCAGATTTCAAGTTCGCCTTTTCAATCTAAGGCTATTGTGGGGAACGGAAGCGATATCCATGGTCACCACTGACACGTAGTACAGCTCCGGATAGACCATAATCACCATCAATCATCATCATCCATCACTATGCTCCCACTGTTCCGCAATCCGCAGTCCGCAGTCGCGCTCATGGCCCTACATAACTTATTATTGTCCGAAACATTGAATCTTAGAATCCTTCCTGCTATTCGATTCTTTTTCCGTAAGGAAATCTCCTCCGTACTTAAACCAATAGCTCTAAAGCTCACATGAACTAAAGAGGTCAATCTGGTCAGTACTTTCTCCTTCATGAAAGAAATCACCAGTTTTCACTGGCAAGGTACACTCAACCACCGAACATGATGAACCGTTTTGAACCGCATGAGAATGAATTATGATATCTGAATCTGAGAAATTTCTACCTGTTTTTCCTCGCTAGATCTCGTTCTCAGGATATGACCAACTGTGCCAGGTGCATCGACTCCACGTGTGATATTCAACTCATAGTAGCACTCGTAGTTTTTATAAGCGTTTGCATTGCAAATGGGCCGTGGGCACCGCTAGTAAGCGCTGATATCAGCTTCTTGATGGTCGCTGAAAATGTACAAGTACATTCCAGGCGAAGACCATCCCCACGCTCATATTCCGGACTTCCGAGTCTCCTGACATGATATCAGAAGATGTCTTGACAAGAGAAACAAACTGGCATCGTTGGAACTACAGGTTTTAGAACACTTTTCACTGCTTCTCCCTCCCTCAAAGCCTTCGCTGGTGGAGAATTACACCAGCCAATAGCTGATATGGTCAGTAGATGTGGTTCGTTTTATGCATATGTAATTATCGACTACACTAATGTTTGCGCCACATGTCCGCTGTCCGGGAAAAAAGACAAAAGGCAATTGTATACCTAGTTGTATGGGAAGATCCTCGATGAGAGGAATTCTGTCTCACTAGGGAAGTGCAGCACTGTATATAGCATGAATGGAGATGTTCGGCGACTAAATACTGACGTTTGGACTGCATGAGAGCAAAAGATGGTTGGGTACCGTATAGAGAATCTCCTTGACTAAAATGGTCCTCCGTTCATTGAAACTTTGATGTCTCAACGCGAATTCCACACTAGCATCGGGTGGTACCGACATCTATTGATGGCTTCTCGAACTAGTAGTATAAGCGCGTGATTCCGTTCTAGATAACGACGGTCCCACGTCATGTTTCGTGTTTCAGAATCTCCAGACGTGTGATGAGCATTGCGACTATATAAACAGACGTCTTGATGAGGGGTGTTTTGGACAGAACACAAGAATGGCGACAGAAAACCTTTTCCCTGCTCCTTATCCCTCTCGGTCGGCGTTGACGCCGAGGATCTGGCCAGGAATCACACCTGAGTCGACAGCCAAACTTCAAAGCCTAATCAAGGACAGCCATGATAAATGGCATGTGTTCTTCATGCGTGACTATCGCCCACACAAGTAAATATGCCTCATTGACTTTTTTCTACTCATGCCAAGTTAACATTTAAGTCATACCGTTCATACTGCGCTTGCATTATGGGCGTTGGGAGCTGACACCGAGGTTATTCAAGCTGCATACGAATGGAGCTGGGCGTATCTCATGCCCAGGTTCAGTTCGCCCGAGAAGATCACGACTGAGAACTTGAACCAACACCTTGGGGATGATGAGTAGGCCTTGACTGTACAGCGGGATGTTCAAAGGACTGACTGATTTTTATTGATATAGATATTATGGCGCATATGTCGAATTCTTCACGGAAGTTGTAAAGAAGCAGGGTGTTACGAGCGCCTTGGAAGATTATGTTTTCTCAGAGAAAGCTAATTT
>JAGGAP010000304.1:0-37581 GCA_017657235.1 Termitomyces sp. T73sscA | reverse complement strand
TTTGCTTGTTTGTATAAGCCAATATAAGAATTGACTCTACTCAGCATATCCTGCAAAGATGCTATTATTTGAGGATCAAATCCAGGATTACATTGTTGACAAAAAGCCAATTGCTCATTATGGTCATAGAAGTAGAGCTGGGCATATACTGGTTGATCACCTTCAGTTGGAAGCAAGGCACCTGTCAGATGATAGAGCTCTCCATTGATCCTAATGTGGCAGCAAGATATTCGCAGCAGCAACACACCCAGACCAAAGGCTGGTGAATCAGACTGGAGGTCTGTGGGTTCAGAATTGATATTCATACTAATACTAGAACTAAGTACTCACCTGGAGGTCCATGGGTTCAGAATGAAGCCATGGAACTCCAGAGAATGAAAATTAACTACGTAGTCATGTGAGTGTGGCGATGCTGTCATTAGTACCATATGATTGTAACAATTGTAACACTCCCACCTGATGGGGTCCCCACAACATCACTGAAGAGTAGATTGCAAGAATTCACCAACAAGGCCCATAGTGCGCTGATGTCAATCAATGATGCCATGGGCCAGCAGCTTAGTAAGGAGGTCCGCTGCCATCTGAGCGGTAGGGATGTAGTTGAGTTTGATTTTGCCGTTGGCAACGGCCTGCCGCAGCCAGAACCAGTGCCTGTCTAGGTGCTTCAAGCGGCCCATATGCTCCGGTTGCTTTGACACAGACAGTGCTGACTGGCTGTTGATGTTGAGGATGAGTAGTCATGACTGTGGTGCCCCAATGTCTGTGAGGAAATTTCGCAGCCAGCAGAGTTCCTGGCCAGTTTTGCTTGCAGCTACAAACTCGGCCTCAGTGGTCAACAGCGCAACAATTGTCTGAAGCTTGGACATCCAGCTCACAGCGCCGCTGGCGACTAACAGCACAGAGCCTGATGTGGAGCACCCATTGTCTAGGTTTTCCCCATGGTCAGCGTCAGTGTAGGCAATGAAGGGGGATGCAAGCAAGGCGGTGGCTGTGGCGGAGTATTTGATTTTGTAGTCGAGGGTGCCACAAATATAGCGCATGAGATGCTTTACAGCTTTCCAGTGTCAGGGACCAGGGCAGGCGTTGAAGCAGAGGACGCCGACGGCATGCGCAATGTCAGGGCGCATGCACATTGCAAGGTAGAGGAGCACTCCAGTAGCTTGGATGTAGGGTACACCAAGCATTTCCTTTGCTTCCTTGGGGTTCTGGGGTGAGTTGGCCTTTGAGAGTCGAGTGCCGCGATCAAGAGGTGTGGCGACGGCCTTTGAGTCAAGCATGTTGAAGCGCAAAAGAACTTTGATTGCATAGGCTCACTGGTCGATCCAGAGCTTGCGGTTGGGGCGGTCGCATGTCACCACAACTCCGAGGAGGCCAGTGGTGGGGCCAAGGTGACGCAACTTGAAGAAGCCATGCAGCTCAGCGATTACCTTCATGATTGCAGGGCGAGATACCAAGGCTATGGTCATATCATCGACATGCACGGGGATTATAATACGCACACCGTCACAAAGGTAGACATATACGCAAGGGTCGGAGATGATTCAAGTGAAGCCAAGGCCAACTAAGACCTTGTGGAGCCACTTGTTCCAGAGATTAGCACCTTGCTTCAGACCGTAGATGCCCTTTTCAAGCTTGGCACAGGCATCGCCCTTGCCTGGCTTGCACACAATGTCTGGTGGAACATCTTCTGGGAAACCTTCAGGGAACCTTATGTAGAGTTTTGCGTCCACAATGCCATGCAGGAAGGCTGACGAGATGTCCACAGACTCAAGATGCATGTCCTCAATGGCCGCAAGAGCCAGGATAGTTCACACCGCGGCCCAATGTGCTGTGGGTGCAAAAGTTTCATTGAAATCAACGCCCAGCCATTGACTGAAACCCTGCGCAACTACACGAGCCTTGAACCGATCAATTGCACCGTCTGGCAGATGCTTGACCTTGAAAACCCAATGAGAGCCAATAGCCCGGCGCCCAGGGGGTAGGTATACTGGGCGCCAGGTGCCGTTGTTGCAGAGGGAGTTCATTTCCTCACACATCGCCTTATGCCACTCTGCAGCATCTTCACTCGTCATGGCCTCTCTGTACAAACGGGGGTTTGTGTCATGAGCGCCTGTCTTGTAAGCTTGCACTATGTTGGCGCATATGATGTCAAAGCCTCCGACATCTTCACCGTGCTCTACAAAGGCCTGGCCTGCGAGAAGCAAAGCCTCGTCAGAACCTGAGTTCAGAACGAGGTTCACTTCCTGCTCACCATGGTCGTCAATGTTGCCAATGTCGACGTCCCATAGGAGGTGCTCCAGGGGCTCCTCGGGGTAGGGCGAAGGCACTGGAGGGGGCGGCGGTTCATGTGTGAGTGGCGATTTGCGACTGTCCTGGCGTTAGATAGCGTTGTAGTATTCGGCATTGCGATCTCGAGCGGGAAAGCGCAAGCGTTGGCTGGGTTCTTGCAGAGGTGGCAACGGTCTAGGTTGACAAGGTGCTCGTGCTGGCAGAGGCTGTTGGGCCTCCACTCCCACCGAACCATTGTGGTCTCCCACTGAACTGTCATGGTCTCCCACCGAACCGTTGGACTCGCTGTCACTAGGGAGTGGTGTGGGCGGCTCATTGTTGTCGTCATCATCATTATTGGGCGCAGTATTGTGCAGTAGCAGGTCGAGGTCATAGGCATTGTAGTTTCTAATGTTGTCAAAGTCTTTAAGCGGTGGAGCTGGTGGCATGCCTGACAGCGTAAGTCCAGGGAAAACAGATTCATTGAATACAACGTCTCGGGATATGACTACCTTCTGTGTGGTCAGCACGTAGACTCGCCAGCTGACATGATTGTTGGGGTAACTGACAAATATTCCAGGTGCAGTGTGCCCCTGGAGTCCCCTGCGCTTGTCTCGGCCCATTAAAACATACGCTGCACAGCCAAACACTCGGAGGTGGCCTATTTGCGGCTTCCTGCCCTTGTACATCTTGAATGGCGTGACGCCACACAGTAGTGCTGAAGTCGGGCACCGGTTGTGGACATGTCTGTACGTACTTAGCGCGTACGTTCAGAAGCTCTCTGGAAGATTCGATTCTGCTAACATCAATGTTACAGCTTTTTCGATGGTCTGGTTCAAACGTTCCGCTACGCCGTTCTGTTGAGGCGTGTTTGTGGTTGTGTACTCAACGCATATACCCTCAGACTTGCAGTAGTCGGCAAAAGCCTTGGACGTGTACTCCCCGCCCTGATCAGAGTGGATGCACTTAATCCTCTGCCCGGTTTGCTTTTTGGCCCACGCCTTGAAGACCTTGAATGCATCAAATGTATCGCTCTTTTGGAACATGTCGCACACTTCCATCCAGCGCGTGTGGTCATCTGTGAAAGTAACCCACCACTTTTGATTTGAGTGGTGGCCGCCTATGTGCATTGGGCTGTGGACGTCGCTGAAAACTCAACCTAGCATTTCAGTCGCTCTGCTTGCTATATGCAGGAATGAAGCGCGATGCTGCTTTCCTTGTAGGCACGGTTCGCATACATGGGGTAGTGGCGTGTTCGAGGAAACATTGAGGTCCTCAGTGAGCTCCTGTTTGATCAGCTGTTCCAGTCTATCCGCCCCAAGGTGGCACATTCTACGGTGTAGAAGAGGCCAGTCTATCTTTGACAAATGCGTTGGGCCAATATAAGTTGCATTAGTGTCATGCATGGGTGATGACACAATGGTCTCCCCGTCAAGATAGGACGTGAGGTCCTTATTGATGGTGGCTGTGAACATCAGCTCATCCTTGACAGTGAATAGTACCTTTTTGCCGTGGAACGTGGCAGTGACGCCGCAGTTGACAACGAGTGAGGTGATAGAGAGCAAATTGTTGGCTAGCTGAGGTACAAAAAGGACATTGGTGAACGTAATGTCGCTAAATTCCCGTCCATGCTGATCCCTTCCCTCTGGTTTAAATCTCACTGACCCCTTCCCCTCTGAGTATACAGTGGCACCATTCGCGACATGCACAGGTATCCTCCAGGATCTAAAAGATTCTGGAGTGAACCATTCACGGTGCGGCATCATAGAACTCGTGGCGCCCAAATCTGCATTCCACAACACGTCAGATGGGTCAGGGGGTGAGAGAGAGGGTCAACAAACTGCAGATTTGGCTTTGGCGGCGGGACTGTCGCATCCTTCTTTGACTTTGGGTGTGTCAACGGCTTTTGCTGCATTGGCTTTAGCGTTGCCTCCACGGCGTCCTCCTTGCTTCTTTTGCTTGTTGCCGGAGTCCTCCTTTTTGGGTAGCGCACACGCGGCTGGCAGGGTTGGGCATTCCAAGATCCTGTGGGGGCTGTTGCAAATGTAACAAGAGATAGATTTGGCGGTGGCGGCAACAGCCTCTTCTTTTGCTACAGCACGTTGAGTTTCTTTGGTATGGAAGGCCTCTTTGACTGCTTCATTGGTGAGCTTGCTGAGCATGAGCACAGAGGATATAAATGGAGCATACTCCTTGCGGGGCAACATGCGGAGCATGGCCATCAAACACAGCTCATCATCAAGCATCTCCAGCATGTAGGCTGGTGATATCATTCCGTCGGGGCCGATGTATGGCGCGGGGCAAAGCATGCGGATGCATTGCATGGTTCCTTTGACCCTCATGCAGAGCTGTGTAAGGGTTTCATTTTCACAAAGACGGATGTTGAATAGATTGCTAAGCAAGTTAAAACAAGCATTGGGCGCAGACTTGGAATGAACTTCATGAAGTTTTGCCCACATCAATGCCGGCTTAGTTTGAATCGCGTCGACATGAATCTTGTTACCCTTATCAAGACCCTGGTAAATCTCGCCTGCTGTGTGCTTGCTGCAAAGCTGATAGGAGTTCCAGGCGTTGATGGAATTTGCATTGTTGGGCTCGAGAAGCGGCAGCATCTCTTCGCCTGTGACTATTCATGCCCTGCCAACTGACATGATTTGTCCGAACATGGTCTTTTCCCATTCTGTGTATTTGATAGATCCGAGCTTCAAGGAAGGTTGCCGAATGGTGTCTTCCATTTTGTGCGTGTGATGTATCAGAACTAATAAGCACAGGAGAAGTCATGTGGAATGGAGAGATCTCAATATATGCTGCGATGTTTGCAAATGGAGCAATGTGTGATTCTTTCTTCAGTGTAAGTGTGTGGGGCCGGGGCCCATAACCTGTGGCAGCAAGATATTCACAGTGGCAACACACTCAGACCGAAGGCTGGTGAATCAGACTGGAGGTCCGTGGGTTCAGAATTGATATTCATACTAATACTAGAACTAAGTACTCACCTGGAGGTCCGTGGGTTCAGAATGAAGCCACAGAACTCCAGAGGATGAAAATTAACTATGTAGTCACATGAGTGTGGCGACGCCGTCATTAGTACCATACGATTGTAACAATTGTAACACCTAAAGCTGTATGGTCCAGGAGCATTGGTGATAGCACTGTCAATTTTAACTCCCAAAGAAGTACAGGTGCCTGGAACATATCCTCTCATAACTTGCAATTGTTGTGCAGATACACATGGTATTGGCAGACCACCTCACAAAAATTGGGGTACTACATACATCATGATCCATGGGACTTGATTTTTGTTAAAGCCATGGTTCATCGATCACAGGTAATCAGACTCCAAAAGTATCCAAAAAGTTTAGTGAAATAGCATTAACATGGTCAAAACCCAAGCTTGCTATTGTTTGAGACTTCAAATTCCAATGGTGAATGCTGATTTTTATACTTTGCAAAATGTTAAGAAGAAATATGCTTGTGCTACACATTTGATGCTGTCTAGCCAGTCTAGGTTTCTGGATAGTGACATCAACCTATTTGTAGGGTCTGTAGAATAGATTGAGGTTATATGAAAAGTTGAGCAAAATCATATCTTGAAAATTATTATTCTTTATGTGATTCTAATTTTAATGATGTGTTCTCTACAAGCAAAAAAAAAAAAAAAAAAAAAAAAAAAAAAATCCAAATGTCCTTGTCTTGTTGAATGTTATTTATGTGACTTAAGAAATCGTTCTGATTCTGCTTTGAAGAAGGGATAATCAATTGTGTATTGTTCAAGTTTGAAAGTCACAAGGGACACGATTGATTATATACTGTACTACTCCTTTGCAACCTCTCAAATCTGGCAACACATAGACTTTCTCAACATTACTGAATTTTGTGAATTACATGTTTCATACTTTAGACAATATGCAATCAATTATCTATGCCATCCTTTTCAACCTGTCAAACTCTGACAATACAGAACTCATTCTCCATACTATTGAATTTTGTGAATTATGAATTATATCCAACTGTTCATATGATTCTATGAGAACCATGTGATACCAGTTAGTTCAACTGCTCTTTAAGGAATCATGCTTACAGAGTGCAAGGCCCATTTACTTATTGAAAAATATGCACCTCCAGTGTTGGATGTATTTTCAGTCCATATATCTATTAATCCTGAATTTATACTGACCAGCATGCACTTCAATGACTGTTGGTATGTACTTAAAGGCATTGTCTAATGTGGCAGGCACTGTTTCAATTTTTGGTACATTGATGAAGAATGGGTCATATACTACCATGTCAGAATAGAAACTGGCAATCATATAGTTGTATGTAAATGAAACCATAGAATCTGTAGATTTAGTTAACTGCAAGAGATGGTCTATTCTGTATGTTATTCTCAAGAATACATTGTATAAGTGCCAGTTTCAGGGGACTTCCATTTTTAGACTTCTCCAAGCTTCTTTAAACTGCTCCAGAAATCTCTGGAGGCATTTTCTGATACTGCACAGTTGTTTTCATGCCTCTGCACCATGCTGATGCAGTGTGCTATAACAGAGGGAGTCCTTAGACTTGTTTTCTTTGGATACCCTTCTGCTAAGGTGACTAGTTACATTTCCTGTTGTACATATTGTTTCTAATATACTTTGGATCTTCTTCTAACAGCTGCATGACTAGCTGCAACTTTTAAAGGTCACTTTACAGCAGAATAAGTCTCCTAACTCTGGTCTGGAAGCCTCTCATGGCTTGCCAGAATGTTTTCTGACTTCTATTTGTTGCCTCTCTACCAGACTTAAGCATTGGTGTTTTCTCTATTCTAGCTTGCCACTCTAAATCCTCCTCTGGATGCTCCAGCCCCTCAGAACAATGCCTGGGGTTGCCTGCTTTGACTAGAAGTGCAGGTGCAACTGACCCAGACCTACCTTTCCTATTATCCACCGCTTTGAATGTTTGAATGCAAGCATTGCTACAATGTTCCCAATAGTGTCTATCTTAACTGATTGTTTCAGGTATTGGTATCTGTTTTTATTTCTGTCATATAGGATCTTTGGTTACTCAGATCCCATGCAATGCAAGCCCCATAACTGGATTGTCCTTGATAACCATGCATTCAAACAATGTTTCTCACACTTCATTCATGCTCCTTTTCATTCTGAACCATCTCATGCCGAGCACAACTGATTGTTTGCTTCTTTTCAATGAATCAATTTCTGTGGAGAAGACTGTTGCTTATAAACCTATTTCCCTCAATACAGCAACTCTCAACAATCCACGGGATGCCATTATATCTTATGAATTGGAGGTTGAAATTGTGGAAGAATTGTTTGAGGCACACAGAATGGATGACTTGAACAATAGGCGTCTGACAAGTGGTCGATCATGATGTCATTTATAACACTCGCTGTCAATAATTCACAACATATGTAGTATTGTCATCTATATTTTCATAGTATATATTAAATTATCATAACTCAATATATACGTACTATGATTCAATAAATAAATCATACCCCAGATCTTCGACGCTCCGTTCTTGCAACAGCCATACTCGACGGTTTATATCCTCAGACGTCGACGTGTATACGCACCTAAATAATGATACACGTAAGTTTATATCTGTACGAGTTGTATTGTAAGTAAGTAGTAACGCACCCTCAGACGTGTAATACGCGACTGAGGGTGCTCTGTATTCGAGTCCGTCAATATAATACTTTTAGACAAAGGAATAGGTGGCCATACGTCCACTACATCACATCGTCACATCCACGCCTCTCCAACAATGCTTCCGTAACTGTCGTCAACAATTTCCTATGTAATCATGGTAAAGCAGGCATTCTCACTCTGCGTCCACTGCGGGCGCTGGAAAATGTTTCTATTGGAAAAAGTGTAAAAGAAACATGTTATGCCATTTCTTTGTCAACTTTTTCTTTTGGAAAAAGGCATTTTCCATTGTCTAATGCCTTTTTCCCTTTGAAATATGTGCCTTGGAAATGGCATAACATGTTTCTTTTTCCCTTTTTGCAATGGAAACATTTTCCGGTGCCCGCAGTGGTCGTGATAACCTTTTGTACGGATTAGTGGTCCAAATAAATATTGATCCACGTGCTACATGTGACTCGTAAGTCAATTTAGTCAATCTCATCATTTTCTCCGCCGTCGTCACTTGCGGTCCCCTCGCCTGCTAACAGATCGTCGGGCTCGCCGCAATCTATGCCCGGCTACTCGCTGGAGAATTGGGATGGCAGCCGATATGCGCAGGACTCGGTATGGTCACAACAAACAACTGGCCGGACGCTGATGCCGGTCGGTGTGCAACACGGAGATGGCAAAGACGGTGCTTCACGAACGGAATTGGACGCGTTGAAGGAAAAGGTAGTCGTCGAACACGCGGATGATCAAGACGAATTGATAGTAAATGTACGTAGCTTCCAACCTTGTGCATGGGCGCTTATCACATACTTTATATAGTGCGCCGAACGATCTCAAATTTCATCAGTCTTTTCAACGACGTCCGGACATCATAATGTTCGGTTAGTCGCCCGCTCGATGAATGCTACGGACAACCGCGGGTCTGCTGAAGTTAGTTTCGGATTCAATGCATTAATGCGCGATACTTTTGACGAGAAAATAGGTGACCTTCATCAGGTACGGATATCAAATACAACACTTCGTTGCTGTGCTCAAAATTTATCTAGCACATGCTACAGCAACAACCTAAAGTTCTACGAGTGAAGTTGTGCCGTTGTATCACATCTCGTCAAGTCCTAACGCCGTCCACTTCCTTATCCATAGCCCGCCGCAGAGACTCAAACTTTGCATATGGCTCAAGTGATTCTTTCCAACTGCCCCTGAATCGCCAGGACTGATTTATTCAACAGATGTTCGAACCTTCAAATCATTTAAACCACGATTCTATGTACCAATCCAGGTACGATGCGTCTGGACAGTATCTAGTTAGCTCAAACATCAAATTCGGGACGGATGTCAATATATTGGTAGATGTTGACGACATAACAATGGTATCTGACGACGACATCAATGCGACCAATGTTGATGACTGCCCTCAAGGGTTTATACAAGCAAGTGACGAGTATGTTCCAGCAACAATCGTGAGCACAATCTTCTTGTTTTTTCCCTCAATCACTAACCACCGGTATAGGATACGAATCTGTTATGGGCACACGTTGCGGACTCCCCTGCGTCATTGGACATTCCAACAGACATATTCCACACGCCATCTCGATCAGCTAGCGAATCTCATGACAGCCTTTTCTCGCCTAGCCCTTCGCCTTCCCCCGCCCCCGGCCCCGTTCACCGTCGTGTCGTCATGTCCCACATAACCGTACCGCCCTTGCCTCAGGGTGAAAACTCGAAAAAGTACCGACCCATACCACCTTATAAAAAACCTCCCACCATTCGACCTGATGTTCAGGCCCACATGAGCATGGGTGAGGCTCTGCAGGCTGCCATGAACAACAACGGTGCCATACACACTGTTGCGTCGCAGAAACGGATCATGACAGAGAATAGAGCTGAGTCCGTGGCTTCGTCTAAGTTTCCGACGGGGGTGGTCAAAAATAAGAAGTTTGCGGGATGTCAGGAGGAGATAGAGAGCGAGGCTGAGATTGTGTCGTATCGTATGGATGTCAGGGAAAAGCGAGCGGTGAGTGTTGGTGCATCATTCTCGAGCTTCATTTCCGCTCACTGCCCTCCCATCGCTTGCAGCGATCCGAGTTCGGGTATACGACGTACAACTCGGAATTTGATCTTCTTCACCTCACGATTTGCGGCATTCCACTCGACTCGCATGACATCGTATCTGCCAATACGCGTTTTATTCACAAAGCTGGGCGCGTACCTGCGACTGCTAAGGCACAATGGGACAGCTATTCGACTAAAGAAGATACAGATGACTATGGGTATACGCAGAAATGGTCGACCAGCTGCAAATCGCTTGAAGGGTTCGAGGAAATGCTGTCCACGGGCGAATTCTGGCTTGTTACGGATGATAGCGATGGAGAAGAGTGGAAACAGAAAGAAGCGGTAGTGGTAGCGCAGGAGGAGGACGAAGACGATGATATCGTGTTTATTGGAAGGAGCGGGCCATCTCAACTTCTGCCTCAGCCTCTGCCGGAGAAGGTTAGGTCGAAAGTGGTGAAGAATAAAGGTTCTACGACTCGCACGGAGACGATGTCGGTTGATGACGATGAGGTGGAGATTACAGAGGTGTCCTTTGCCCCGACGAAGCCTAAGGCAAAACGAAAGGCTAGAACAAGAACGAGCAGTGTGTCGTCGTTGGTCCAAGTCGGGTCCCACAGCGGTGCATATGCAAAGTCTGGCGAAAGAGGACGAGCGATGTTACCGTCTGAAATACCTCATCCGCCTAAATTGGCGACAGTATCGCGAGAAAACGTACGTGCTCAATCAAAACGGGCCCAAAAACGTCTCCGCGCGGACGATGACGCAGAGGAGCATCGGCCTTCAGCTAAAGCTCTAGGAAAACGTCGAGCGATTAGCCCCGGTTCCCAAGATGTTCAACGCGTTCGACCGACACAGGCTCTCTCCCTATTTTCCCCCGAGACAAAGACGCCAAAGACGCAGAATTCCTCGCCGAAGCCTTTGGAACTCCGTGCGATGGCCAATTTAATGAGCAGTACTATGAAAACCCATCCTCCGTCTGCACTGTTTTTTCCAGGTCGACTTACATCACCTATTCCCTTCTCTTCGTCTAATCACATTCCTCACCAAACCATGGCAGAAACGTTGAACACGGATAAATTACTCACTCCGCCAAAGGGTCAATCAAATATCACGTTCGACTCAACAGGCATTATGGATTCGTCCTCGAACTTCTTGGTATCGCACGCTTCGCCCTCGTCGTTTCTATTCAATAACGCTATTACGGTTGGAGGTGATGGAACCTTCTTCGGGGGTGATCCCTACTTGCACGATCCTACCGATAATATCAGATTCTCATCAACCGAAAATCGTGAGAAGTCAAACGGAAGTGGAAGTGGTTCGTTGACTTGGAGTCCGGGGAATGGGACGATTGATCCATCATTACTTGGGGGATATCCGCCAGATAAACACGACCACTTTGCACTATCACCTTCCTTGCCGGTTGCTTCGTCTGCGTACCTTGCGTTGGTCGAGTACGATTCGGATACTCATTCTACTCCAGCATCCCCGCCCCCACGGCAGATTTTACCTTCAACTCGACCTCGACCTGCTTCCACACCCCGAATGTCGCTATCCCCAGCAGTGCATTTGTCATCTCATCCTTTGTCTCATATTTCTTCGTCTCAGGAGCAGATGCCGGTTCACTTCACCTCCAACGAATCATGTATCTCCGGAGAGCATGCAAATGGTCTTCACTTGGCAACCACGAGTACCTCGGACAATGACGGGTCAACAAGGTCTTCACGCGTGTACAAACGGCCTCGGTTGCCTAATGGGATGGTTGCGACTACGGACCTGCATCTGGAAGGGGACTCGGATGGAGAATGGTCGCCCGCGGGAGGTAAGAGTTCCAAGAAGGAGACTCGGGTGAGACAGGTGGCCAGGCCTCGTACTTACGCTGCAGACGACTATACATCGGGATCGGAATATGAGGAAGAGTCATCATCTAAATCAAAAGCCATAGTTGTTCAAAAGCACCGAGTTACTGCCGCGTCAAAGCCGAAGCGCAAGCCAAAAAAATCGCTATCGCTACACTCTGCGACGGTGGAGTGGCCTCGAGATCCGCAGGATTCAAATTGTCATCAATGCCGCAATAAGAATTTTTATCGCAAATATACGTGTGCGTGCACGAAAAAATATTGTATTCGTTGCCTCAGTATAAAGTATGACATCAGCCTCTCTTCACTGCTTATAGGATCTGAACTGGTTATTCAGATATTCTGGCGAATTTACCTTTACGTGTTCAAAATTCAAATGCCCATCTTGTCACGGAATGTGTACATGTGATCTTTGCGCGAGAAAGCGAGGCGAGGAGTATATGCCTTTCTGGAAAGCTAAGGCCAACGAAGCTAAGAAAATACCTTTCGGAAATAGTGTTCGCTCAACACGTGTTGAAAATAAACGTGCTCAAAACTTGGTTGCATCTCCTGTTACTCGACGACGACTAGGCGGCAAAACAAACGTACCCACTCTTACAACTTCAGGACTCCAGTATTGGGCGACCATATACGGAATAGACGGAGAGCGGATTGGAAACGCCTTTGTTGGGAACGGTAGTGAAAGTCTTGTACTCCCCCATTTTCTTGACAGTGCATCGCCACAGCAACCCCAATTTCGGAGCCGCGTATTTGTAGGAGAGACTCAGGATTCGTGGGGGCTCGGTGATGAGTACTTTGTCAAGGATGTGGACCCCGTCCCTTGGTATGAGCGGAACAATGGTCCGAATGAGCGTGTATATATTGGCGCGAAGACCTCATTATCTTGGCTATCACGCAAGAGACCCCAAGCTTTGTTTCGTCAGAACGAGGAACAGATTTCATCCGACAATAGGTTATCGTCATCACTGTCGTCCTTGAACGAGAGCGATTTTGGTGAAAACGTAAACGAGTCAGGAACCGGCGAAGGCGAGTGGTATCAAGGACATAGGCCGTCTGTTGTCGGAGCTGATCCTGAGATGGCTGTACAGGAAGGCATTGATGGCGTTACCAAGAGCCCTGGCACTGGGTTTTCTCCAGATGGTCTCGTTGATACCGACGTCGTGAGGGCTATTTCACTCGGGTTGATTGCGTGTGGTATGACGGTTCAGCTCTCCAGTTGTTGATTTCATTGATTTCGCTTTGGTCTACCCATATCCACTACATTCAGGATTCCATTCGTGGTTTTTAGAATCATTTATGAACACGATATATAAGTTCTCTTGAATTTTTGTCTTGATTTACCAGGTACATCGGCGTACTATAGGTGTATTTGTTTTAGCGTCCTTGTGTACTATAATTTTTCCAAACTACATACATAGAACAATGTGACACAATTTAGAGCCAAGTGCTTCCTTCCGAATAAGTCCACATATGCACAAGGCGGCCCGAGACGAATTTATCTATCTTTTGCTCATCTGACACCGTGGAACATTTACGTGTTTACCCTCTCACCACTCACACTATGACATCGGGAGCTGCGGCTATTCTCAGAGGCGTCGACGTTTTTCTGTTCGACGTGTTCGGTACTGTCGTAGACTGGCGAAGTCCTGTTGAGAGGGAGCTGAGAGCTCTTGTAGCTCTGCATGATCTCGGTGGGTATCCCTAAGAGACAAGACTATGCCATATAAAAACCATGTCAACAATTCTCAGAGGTTAATGAAGAAAAGTGGGAAGCGGACTTTGCGCAGGAATGGCGTACAGGGTACCTGAAAACGACGTCAGCTCGGTACAACCCTAGAACCGAGTTGAGAACTTACCTATCATTAGTCGTGCAATTGCTGAAGGTGCTTCTGGAACGACAAATGTTGATGTAATGCATCGTCAGGTACAAAGTCTGCCTGTTGGTTATCTCGCCTTGACCGCTGATGCATTGATGTCTCATAGATCCTGGATAGAATGCTGGACGTTCCCGGCTCACGTTGGCAGTTCCTTTCTGCCATACTCAATGATAAAGAACGTGAAAGGCTCAATGGTGTTTGGCATCGACTCGATGGTATGATCCATGCTTCCGACTGCCATAACAGGTCGTCAATATCATTCTTGTTCAGGTTGGCCTGATTCGAGGGCTGGTCTATGTGCGCTGAAGAAGCACGCTATTTGCGGCGCTCTCTCCAACGGAAACGTCCGTCTACTCGTCGATATGGTGCGTTTCGACTGATTCTTAGAGTCTATTCCATTCCTGCCGTAAATAATTCTTTGACATTTGACAGGCAAAGCATGCAGATCTTCCTTGGGATGTTATTCTTTCAACAGAACTTTTTGATACGTTCAAACCGTGAGTATCTTTTGATTATTTCAAGACCTGACGCTATCATCAAAAGATGCGAATAACGTGGCCATAGAAATCCAAAAGCTTACCAGTCTGCTCTTCGTTATCTCTCTGTTGAGCCAACACGATGTGCTATGGTGGCAGCTCATGAATGGGATCTCCGTGGCGCATCCGCCGTCGGATTGCGTACCGTGTATGTTCCGCGTTTAGGCGAAGGAAACCCCAGGGTTGAGATAAAGACCAAGGCAGAGGGTGGTGAGGTGGATATAATTATACGTTCTTTAGAAGAACTTGCAGTTCTGACATCGGCCGAGAAAACCCGATCTTAAAGCTTAACCAATTAACTGGATATTGACCATGCTCATGAGTTCATTCTTATGTGTCTGCTACCTATGTAAACGGAAGCAAAATGAAATTGATTCCCCGCGACAGATGCGATTCGACTTTCGTTTTTTAACCACTTGATTCGCTTCCATCTTTTCATGCGCCACCAGGTGCTTCAATCAGTACATTTCTGGGATAGCCTCTTAGGTCACATTCGCTGTCTCCCTTTGTTCAAGTCGAACCTGTGTTTTGGACCCACGGAACCCAAAAAGGTACTTTGTGATACGGATACCAAAAGGGGATGGCGGTGACCAAGTTACGGAACTTTACCCGTCGGCAGACGACCGCCACCTTTGATTCCTTCAGTCGTGTGCCGCTTCAATGAGGCGCGCTTCATTTTATTGACTTTCTTTTCTACGTATTCATACTTGGGATTTACGTGCCCTACCTGCTTTTCTAAATCCCCTACCACGCGTCGTGAAGCTACGTACCCTCGGTCTGTCTCAGTTGGACTCCGGGTGTACTTCTGCCAGCGAATATTGTGATGATGTCCTCGGACGAAGAAGGACAAGTGCGTCTAGGCTCCATTCCCAAGCGGCGCAAGCTTCAGCGCGCCTGCGATGTTTGTCGTAGGAAGAAGAGTGTGTTCTCGAGACCTTATCAGTATTTCGTTTGTTTCTGACTTGCTATTACAGTTCGATGTGCGTTGAATATGAAGTGTAACATCCGTATAGAAATTCTGAATTGTTTCGTCGAATCTAGGCGATGGCGTCCAAATGCCAGGCCAACAGTGTACGACTTGTATTGACTATGGATTAGAATGTACTTATGTTGAAAGTGCGAAGGTGACTGAACAGGTTCGCTCTGGATACCTCCGCTGACTCTGCACTTTACAGAAACGTGGGCCCCCTAAGTTGTCCGTCGTCTCCTCTTGGGACATCTATTTTCAGTATTGAATATTTTTCATTAGATATATTGAACGACTTGAAAACCGTGTCAAGAAGCTGCAAGAATTGATAGGAAGGGTAGTTCAATCCGTTTCTATTCATGTCGGACCTTAACTGTCTTGATCTCGGTAGATATCGCCAGAAGCTTTAGAACAGCTCGACATCAATCCGTCCGCTCCTCTTCAAGTGTCCACTCACAATCCTTTGAAACCTGAATGGTCTTCGTACGACCCTTCTCCGAGACGATTTATCCGCCATCTTGGAAACGGCAATAGTCCGCCGCCTGCGTCAAATGAGGAAGAGTCTGTGAAGTTCTTGATGGATGACTTTGACCAGATGCACATAACCCTGGATGAGCCTCGATATCTTGGCAAGTCAAGCGGGATCATGCTCATTAATCTCGCGTCGGAGATGAAACGTGTTTATCTGGGTGAAGGTGGTGTTGTCGCTCGTCAACAGAATGTGAGACGCCGTGTAAGTCATCTTCCTAACAACCAATTCTTGCACTTCCTGAGGCTCAGCTCACTTTTCCCATGTAGTACACTAACCCGTTACCCGTTACCCCGATGCAGCCTCCTGATTTCAAATTCCCTGATCCAGACCTCATTGAAACCCTCATTGACCTCTACTTTGAACACATGAACCGATACCTTCCACTTTTGCACCGTCCTACATTTGAGCGCGCCGTGAATTCGGGCTTGCACTACACTGACGCTTCGTTTGCTCCAACACTCTTGTTAGTGTGTGCAGTTGCAGCGAAGTATTCTGATGATCCCCGTGTGATGGACGAGCCGAAAGAACCCGGTGGGAAGCCTGACCCACATTCGAGTGGTTGGAAGTGGTTTGTGCAAGTTCCGTTCGTGAAGACGGTGTCCATTAGTGTGCCTAACTTATACGATCTTCAATTTTATGCTGTAGGCCCTCCGGCGTGTCTATCTAGATGGATTGGTGCTCATTAAACCTTATAGCTCGTCGGAGAGTTCCTTCAAGCTTCGTCTGTACCACAAGCGTGCTGGACGGTTGTTGGAATTGGTATTCGTATTGCGCAGGATGTCGGTGCGCATCGACGGAAATTTAAGGAATTACACACTGTGGAGGATGAGTTGTGGAACAGAGCATTTTGGTAAAAATTTGACTTGAATGCCAGTTCAGGTTCAATCAATCTCATATGATCATCTGATAGGGTTCTGATATGCATGGATCGTCTGTTTAGTTCGTCTCTTGGGAGACCATGTTCAATACAGGATGAGGAGTTTCGTTGTATCTTTCTGGACATGAAAATCTGGCTCATGAGGCTCTAGTTTCGACATTGACATGCCTGTTGAATGCGACGATGAGTACTGGGAACATTCTGACCCAAATATTCGCTGGCAACAGCCAACACCGGAGAAAACTCCTTCCATCGTGGCATATTTCACTTGGTATATCAAGCTGAACCGAATCCTGGCATTTCTGCTTAGGACAGTGGTAAGAAGAACTCAACTCCTGCGTAGTCTGTCGATTCAATCCAATTTAGTATGCTACCAACAAGTCACGAATCCTTTACGGTTTCGCAGGACAACAATGGGAAGAAACCATCGTTTCCGAAGTGGACTCTGTCCTGGACTTCTGGATGGCCACACTCCCCGATCATCGTACGTTCTTCAAATTACCTGTTCTATCACCCGGGAAGCTCAATAATTATTTAAGTACGCTGGGATCCCACGCGTCCTGATGAAGTTTTCTTTAATCAATCAGCTTCTCTCTACTGCTTCTACCAACATATCCAGATTCTTGTTCATCGGCCGTTCATCCCAACCCCGAACAAACCCGACAACGCACTTTCTTTCCCTTCTCTTGCCATATGTACGAATGCTGCAAGGGCGTGCAGCAGGGCCTTGGATATTCAGAGGAAGAGGTATGGGCTTGCACCACAACCTTTGACGGTAAGTGTTTTCTGTTTCATTGGTCCAAAACCAAGTGTGAATAACCAATCCTCTGTTGTATGGATTCCTGTAGACCACAGCATTCTCGGCTGGTATAATGTTGCTACTCAGTATATGGGGTGGGCGTCGGTCGGGCCTTATCACGGATTTTGATAGGGAAATGATGGATGTGAAAAGATGTATGGATGTTTTGGCACTTGCGGAGGTTAGGTGCGTATACTCTCGAGTTACTTATCCCTCGTCCCAAGTATTGAACGTCTTATGCATAGATGGTACCTCGCTGGTCGTCTCAGGTATGTGTATTTTTCAAAAAAAGTCAATTACACTTGACACTGATGACAAAACATTCTGCTTAAAGTGACATTCTTCATGAACTTGCTTCCGTTGGTGACATGCCATTACCACAACGTAGGTCGAGTTCACCGTCTGTCACTCCCAAGCGTGAGCGCAAACAAGATGCCAAGGATGATGACGATGATGAGTACGTGCCCAAATCAGCGGCGCGTTTAGGTAAACGGATCAAAAGAGGGGCAAATTCCATGTCTCCGAGGGGCAGGGCCGGACTACAGCAACGGTCATCACCCCAGTCGCATACGCCGCAGTATGATCTTGATTATCGCAAGCCCCCACAACAGCAACAGCTCCCGCAGCTCCCACTGGACCCACAGTATTGGCCCTCCCAAGCTTCTCAAGAGCAGTATGATACATACGTCCAGGCTCGTCCTGATGCCTCTTTACCAGTCCAGCCCTCAGTGAGTGTTCCTGCCTTTGGCCAGAGCTCTAGACCAGCAATATACGGTAGCGGTCCCGCAGCGATGTCATCATTTGTCCCTGCTGGAGCTATCGGAACGGACGCCGGTTTGGGATCTGTGTATTCGTACCAGACAAGCGGGGAAGTTGCGGATGCTATTGGGACTATGAATTTGGATGTCGATATGGGTCTCAGACAAAGAACCGGGGATGTCGGACTTGGGTTGAATCCTTCGGCAGGTTTGGCCTCGAATGTAGATCAGACGTTCATGTGGTCTAATGCGCCCACTTCTTTTGAGTAAGTCGTCTCGTCTCGGTGATCAGCTTCCGGGTTTTTATTGATTATTGCAGGTTGGATGAATGGAGAAATTATATTTCAGCTTTGAATAATCAGCGAGTGCCTCTGGATCCTAGCCAGGGAACATTTACGGGATGATTGTCCCTGTACTAATATGGTTATGAGATATGTTATGGTGTGCCACGCGCATCGCATCGCTACCTAAACAGCAGCTTTGTTCCTTTCTGACGAGGTTGTCCCGATACCTCTTGTATCTACCCACACTCTCATGGTGCTTAATTGTGCTTTTTCCCGCTGGCGATTTATTTCACAGATTGAGCTGTGGCTTTGGGGTTGTCTTTCAATCGTGTTGAGTTCTCCATCGACCCGAGATTCAGGACGTGTCTTTGGTATTCTTGAACTACTAATATTTTCATTAGGTTAACCGTCTTTCGAGGACCGACCCTAGGTACCGTGTTACCATAGATGAATTGATTTTCATATTTACGGATGCTGTGTTACATAGATATGGCGAGAGTGTTTGGGCAGTCCGACAGCATTTTGATATTTACACCATAAGGAAATATGTCTGAGATTCAGGCTAAGATCTCCTTCATCTGAATGTGCCGCCATCAAATTATCATCGTAATGATGCATAATAGATGTAATCCAGCTGAGGACTCGTTGTTAGTTCTGGCACGGATGTACGAAAAAAAAAAGCAATGCCAGTGGAAGCTGGGGCGAGATAACAAAATAAACGCGTGCACCACATACCCGATCCTGTTTGTCTTGAAGCTTTATCCCCGAGAGCAGAATAAACTGCAATGTGGTTTAGGGAAAATTAAATATGGAAACGAACATTGTTTATATGACATTCGGATACGGGGAATCGAACCCCGAGCTGCCGCGTACATGATATGTTATGAAAGGCGGCAATGTTAGCCGTTACACCATATCCGATTGTAACTCCATCTGACATCTGTCGACGAGAGCAGGCCCTAAGCGTTACGGTTCCTATTTTTTGAAGAAGTGATAGCCATGACAATAGTTTTGTTCTTATCCTTCCCAAGTTCCTTTTTCAATCATGAAGATGGATACCAAAAACATTCGGATACGGGGAATCGAACCCCGAGCTGCCGCGTTTTCACATCGATCATCATGAGAGGCGGCAATGTTAGCCATTACACCATATCCGATGTTATCAATCTAATAAGTATTATCTAGGACGCCATGACCTGTGTGATCATGATCTCCCAGAGTCCGCGGCATTCAGTCAATCGAGCTTCTTCTCATCAGGTCCAAATCAGATATCAAAACGATTTTTAAGGATGGCTTCTACTTACTTGATCACGCTGCTTTTCTTTGCCCTTGGACGGGTTTTCATAGATCCAGCATACCACGATGGATGATGACTACGATATGCAAGATACCCCTCGCCTTCCGTCTCCCGTGGCTGCCCCACTCCCGAGCGAAGTCGTCCACGACGGTTCTTCTGCACTCATAGTTGCCGTTTGGGACGAACATCCGAAACCGAAAGAAGTCGCATCGTATCTAGCGAGATGGCCACCCTCTCGTACTCCTAGCGCATTTGCAGCCTGGATTGCAGTGGAGCGCGGACCCCAATCCAGCCCGCAGAAAACTCAGGATATATCTGGTCTTTTGAGAGAATGGGAAATCCTGAAGCAGCATGCAGCAGCCTTAGCAGTCGCCCGGCGGGGTGTTGAAGGACAGGATGCGCTACAATGTCCCACGGAAAACCCCATAGTGACCGTCGAGGCTCTGGACGCGCTTGCGCTCGCATATGGTGTATTATCTGGGAAATGGCTTATTTATGCGGAGCCGCACAAGATCGACGACTTATGGTCACGCATTGTAACAGCGGTTATCGCAAATGCACCTGCAGGAATCGGAGCGCGTGCGAAGGTGTCACCTGCGCGCCCGGGGGAACCACATGTCATGTGTGTGTATGTGGAAGATTACAGCAATGAAGTAGAGGTCGGCAGGGTCAGAGAAGCGTTGAGGAGGGTCGGAGTGCGCTGGAAGATTGGGTTCAAGCCGGACATTTACACCCATCTTGGTATCTACAAAACGAACGAGTGGAAGATACGACCAAGCCGATACTTCGCATAGTAATTTGGCACTGCTCTGGCGACGAGTTCGATTTTCTTTTAGTACCTACATACTCGAGACTTGCAGAAAAATGTTTTGAAGTTTTATTTATGAGCAAAATCGTCGGATGTTTCCGAGTACTCCTTTCCAATTCTTGCACAGACAGAGAATGTTATCCTGTCGTTCGTAAATGAATATCTAACAATGCCTTCGCGTTATATCACGCATTCCAAGGACCCTCCAAGTCTGGATAATGACTATCAACTCAAAGACACAATAAACAGCATCTCTTCCGCACTCAACACCACTTTCCAGAATATTTTACGACACGGCCATCAGAGTTCCAGTAGAGGCGTCTACGTAGGCCTTGCAGGTAAATAAACTACTTCTTTGAAAAAACAATTGTGACTCGGCCGATAGGCATTGTGCTGCTGGATCATCATCTTTCAAAGTCTGGAGTCTTGGACCACTCGTACTCCAACCTTGTCTCCACAGCGGACCAGGCGCTGCTTGCTTGTATGAACTCTATAGCTTCAAAGGGCGTGAAACAAGTATCACCCTCGCATGTTTCGTTTCTGGAGACAGACATCGGGGTTGCAACTCTTGTACTGCTCCGTCTTCTCGAATCAGACGGATCCCCAAACCAGTTGCCTTTCTTCAAAGGCTATGAACACTGTCTTCGGCTCTTACGAGCAGCAGTTGAAAGTGTGAAGAACTCTCAAGAAGACGCATGTGAAGTATTGTATGGCCGTGCAGGACTCCTGTATGCACTCTTGCGTATTCGTAAAGGCATGTCTAAAGCGCGAGCTTCGACTTCTGTTTCTGCTGATGCAAAACCGTACTTTATGACGCTCAATGATCTTACTAGCGACGAGGTTTTACGAACTGTGGTCGACTCGGTGATTGATATAGGAAGGGAAGGAGCTACAGAGTACGCTGCACAACTCAAAACAGTATCTGATAAGCCCAGCCCTCCGTTGATGTGGGCCTGGCACAGAAAGAGATACCTTGGAGCTGCACATGGCGTAGGTACGCTTCGTTTTCCTTCAATCACTTTCGCTAGGGAGAATTGAAATGAGGGTAGCGGGAATTTTGTTCGTTCTATGGAACTGCCCTTTAAGTGTAGTCGAGCCTTATTCTGAAGATCTCGTAAGAACCTTCGAGTGGCTTGTCAACCTCCAAGATTCGGCGGGTAACTGGCCTTCCAAGGCACCTGATGGTCCGGTAGTTGAGCACTCGAATGAACTAGTCCAGTGAGATCCCTTCACACCGTCTCAACAGTCCTCACCCATTTTCTACTTAGATGGTGCCACGGAGCCACCGGAATACTCATACTGTTATCGAAAGCATCTTTGGAACGAAGTAGCATCATTCTCGATCAAACATTACTCGATAAGGTTGATTCTGCAATACACAAAGGGGCCCGCATTGTTTATCACCAGGGTCTGCTCACAAAGGGCGTCGGGATATGCCATGGAGTCGCAGGATCCGTATACGCACTCTTGGCCGCCTCGCGGGTCCTCGACACACACATACCGGGCCAGACCAGTGGCGCACTGATTCCGTTGACCGGCGAGAATGCCATACAGCTGCGGAGAGCAGTGCATCTTGCGGTGCTGGCAGCAGATTTCGAGAAGATCACGAAGAACGTGGGAATGAGGAACCCGGATCGTCCGTGGAGCTTGTATGAGGGCTCTGCGGGGATGTGCTGCGCTTGGGCGGACGTACTGCTTTGTTTGGCTGGTCGTGGTATTGGTGGCGTACCGGGTTTCGATGATCTTTAGTATGCATATCTTGTGCCGTAAGGATGTATGGGCGAATGCCGAAAGCCTGAGCTCGTCAATGAGTGAAGTGGACAGCGGGGATGGAAAAACTCGAAGAGCGATTCAATAGTTTGTTTCCTTTCGGAACGTGATAACTTTCTTACGATGAGCGTCACTCTCCGGTCGGGCTGCAAGATGGACGTTTTGATAAGAATATGATTCTGTGGAAAATGTTCTTAAAGGCTGTAATGCAGATGCATGCAAGCTTGCTGAGTGGCAGATTCAGCCAGTATTCCTCGGTTAGCTGTTTTGCAGTGGGTCATTGAAACTTAATCATTGATGGTCTTTAGATAGCCCACCATTCCATTTGACCTAGACCAAGTTTCACACTCCAGAGCGCGTTTTTCGCGCAGCCGATCTGAGCTCATAACTATTAAAGGATTAAACTCGCGAATAACAGAGCCGTACACTGTAGGTTGTAAGTTTTGGAGTAGAGTCGTCTCCACAAACTTATGATTAACTTGGAACAAACACATTGAACCCATCAGCAACGAAAATGGAAAACTTGAGTGAACTAGGGGTCTCCGGAATGTCACATCTAGGCAAAATGGCAATCTCAATCCAAAGGGCTTGGTGGTTTCTTCGTCAAAAGAATATTGTTGTCAGTGCTAGGACGCATAATCACTCAATTACACTTGCATTACGCCACAGAAAAAAAGTATTATGCTCCACTGGAGTCGGCCCCACCACAAGGCAATGGAGCAAATAAAACTTCTCGTCATCTCAAGGCTTAACCTTAACATGATTCCAACCCTTGAACCTTGATCACGGTTAACCCTTGAGGTCAACACTGTACGCAAAGCCATCAGGTGCAAAGCCTGTATACCAAGCAAAATAGATTTATCAAAATACAAGACAAAATAGTGTCCGGGGATCACAAGTGACAGATTTAACTTGAAGCTTAGAGATATAAATACTGACCTCTTGAACCCTTCCACTCTCTCACCGCCTCAGATTTAAATTTCATCAACACCTCCCTCTGATACTATACTTGTTGCGATGCCTTCTCTTCGTACCGTCCTCTTGCTTGCTGCTACCGCCCTTGCAACTCTTTCCTTCGCTACGCCCGTTCCCTCGACAGATGGAATGGCAGTCAGCGCACGTCGTGAGTGTCTGTAGCTGAAGACGCCACGCGGTTCTTTGTTGACCTTCTTGTTCAGAGCTTATTCCTGGGATGGAAGATCTTCCGTAAGAATAAATATTTGATGATGGTTCAACCAACTTATTCATTCTAGGGCGGGAGTGGAGGAAATACTTACGGAATTGCTAGCGAAATTGAAGAATGTCACTACAGGGGCCGGCATGAGTGACTTGATTGGGACCAATTGAAGATTGGAGAACTTGGCTGGATACTAAGTGTCATGACTGGCTGTGTACGTCGTTGACATCGTCACGCGCCATATATTAATATATGATAGATATAGATCTTGTATCACCTTTCATAACACGGATCGCGATGCTTACTCTTTAGTCTCCACAGCCCATAAATCATTCAAATATAACCTTGATTCTTGTACAACCCATACAGTTATGCATTATACATCGACTTGTTCTTTTTCGTAAGATCGACCCACGAGCCATTTCATTGATGACATGGGGATTCCTATTCAAGTGTGCATAACCTTGTCGGACTTACAGAATAATCACACCACCTCAATGATGAAGACAGTTTGTGATGCCCAACTTGATGTGTGTCCTATGCCATGTCCAGCCTTGAGTTCGGCCCCAAGGCAGCCGAAGGATTGATCATCATGACGCCTGTATGAAAAGTATTCGAGATTGAGGATCAGTTAATGCGAGACAGATACTAGTGCATTTGTAAAAGACACGACACAGTAACATGGCAAAAGTTGTGAGTACTGAGTTGAAGAGTCTGGAATGAAAAGAATATGAGGCTCCGCATATCCCGGTGGTGTAGTTTGCGCTCAGTTGGGTCGAGTCAATACGTAGCCAGAAAACCCTGTTGGCCGAGAATACCACCAGATACCGCTCCCAGTCGCTTAGGGACATCTCAGAGACAGCATCTCCTGAAACATAGGACACCACTATGTGGCTGATAGGATACTTACATCGGATTCCAAGGCACCAACAGATATAAGCGAAGGCTCTTTGAGAAATATGTGCTCTTACGGGTATTGAAGGTAAATGTTTTCGAAGTACGAAGGTTCCAGAAGCGTGGCTTTGCATGGTTCCTCAGTGACCATGGGTGAGATTTGTACATGAAAAAAGGGCGGTACTCATTCAAACGACTTCGTTTTCTCATTGCTACCATCACCGCCGGTTGTTGTGATTGGTTTTTGACGTATAAAACGTATGCTTGGAAGGAAACAGGACGAGTTCTTGATTGTGACGTCTTTTTCACATCACACAAACCGGTTTCAGAGGTCCTAGGATCAACAGCGCGTTGTCTTGATTCTGGAATCAAAACTTTGGTTGAGTTTTACAATCGGTCCATGCTTTGCTGACCTAAATTTATTCTTTGAGAATGACCCAGGTAGTGACATGAGAATACAGCAGAGGGGAAGCAGAATGATTGATGATGATGGCTTCTGTGCACTTTCCCCTTTCTTTGAGGTTAATCACGAGAGGCTGTGTATGCACTTCGGAACGATCGTATAAACGCAGAGTCCTCATATGAGGAGATCGATGTCGGCCAAGATTACCTTACCTGGGAGTGGAACGTTCAAAACAGCCCGCAGCTGCCCCCACAGGAAGCAAGTGTAGACGATTCCAGTACCTGGCAGACTCCACTGGAGGACCACGTGGAGATTCGATTTTTTCCGAGAATGTTGAACAGATCAGGTGGAACCCACTGTGACAAGTACTTCGGAATGGAAACAAAAGCTCCGACATGAATGGCCGAAGCCTTCGGGCCGATCGATTGTCATCAATGTCGATCACAAAAAAAAAATCCTGGGACGTGCGAAACGACAAGTGATAGAGTCCATACACTCTGGGAAACAGAAGAGAGCTCCGTGACATTTCTACAAAAGCTTTGAAACGAGTCTAGGTAGTAACTGGAAGCAAAATTTGAAGGGTAACGGCACCAAAATGCGACCGCGGGTGTCGGGGGTCTTGCCATCCCATAAGCGCCTACGGCCGGCCGAAGATCAGGCAATTTCTTCGGTTTCCTTCTGCACGCCTCTGCCATCCCTTTCTTCTTCACCCTACTGCGGGCTTACTCTTTTCCCTGCAAACCGTCACATTCTTTATTTCACTCTAATCATTCTTTCCTCGTCTCGAACATGTTCTCAACGCTTTCCTTGCTGGCCCTTCTGGCCTCAGCGTCTTCTCCGGTATTTGCTGCGAGTGCAGGATCGTTCGCGGATGGAGGGAACACTCTAGTTAGCGCAATGATGGTGCGTGAGCTCTCAGATCATCTTAGCGACAACCCTGAAGGAGTCAGATGTTTCTGGGCAACGAAGAAAAAGTTTACATGCTAGATAAAGCAGAGGGCAATGCTGCCACAGTGGCAGGTCATCCAGCTTGGGGCTCAGTTTGGTACGTCTCTTCCTTCGTAATTGTCGAGTATCTAACGCGAAGCAGGGACATCGCCTCGCGTCAGGCGAATGTCATGGACGTCCGCACAAATGTCTTCTGCGCGTCAGGAATGCATCTACCAAACGGGTCGTGGGTGACGTTTGGCGGAAATGGCGCAGTCGGTCGGGGAGGTGTGATAGGTTCGCAGAAAAATCCCTCAGGAAATGGTGCTTGGGATGCCGAATACCAAGATTTCGATGGATCAAAGGCAATCCGGATATTAAATCCATGCACAGACTCGGACAATTTCGCTTCGACTAATTGCCAGTGGTTCGATGATCCCAGTCTACTTTCGATGCAGAAACAACGATGGTATTCCTCAGCCGAGGCGCTTGCCGATGGCTCCATCGTCTTGATCGGTGGTTTCGTCAACGGTGGCTACATCAACCGAAATTATCCCAACACTGATCCACAATTTGAGGGCGGTGCCGCGGAGAACACTTATGAGTTCTACCCAGCAAATGGACGTGGAGTTCAGACCTTGAACTTTTTGATCCAGACATCTGGTCTCAATGCCTACGCCCACGCATTCCTACTCAACTCTGGCAAGATGCTCGTTCAGGCTAATGTCTCCACCAGTTCGTATCTGTTTGCGTTCGTTTCATGTCTGTCATGTTGAATATTTCCGTCCAGTGATCTGGGATTACAACAATAACATCGAGACGCCACTTCCAGGCATGCCTGGTAACGTCGTCCGTGTCTATCCCGCGTCCGGCGCTGTCGCCATGCTTCCTCTCACACCCGGCAACAACTGGAACCCCACCATCATCTTCTGTGGTGGTTCTGATATGCCAGATGAAGCCTGGGGTAACTATGCAAATCCTGCGATCAACACATGGGATTACCCTGCCTCTCAGGACTGCCAAAGGCTGACGCCGGAGCCTGCAGATGGTTCTGCTCCTGTCTACGAACAGGACGATGACATGCTCGAGGGCAGGACGATGGGTCAGTTCATAATCCTGCCTGATGCCACGATGCTCGTTGTCAACGGCGGTCTCAACGGCACAGCTGGCTACGCAACTGAGACCGGACAGACTGCGCTCTACGGTGACATGCCCTTCGGAATGTCTTTGGCCTCTGGTCCTGTTGGTACACCTGCGATTTACAATCCCAATGCTCCAAGGGGCCAGCGATGGTCTAACACAGGCTTTGATACATCCAGTATCGCCCGCCTGTATCACTCGTCTGCTATCCTCCTCCCCGATGCATCAGTCCTCATCGCTGGCTCGAACCCCAATGTCGACGTCAACATCAGTACCTTTTTCCCCACCGAATACCGCGCAGAAATCTTCTACCCTCCCTACTTCAACGCATCGACACGCCCTGTTCCTTCAGGAATGCCCAAAACGATATCCTATGGCGGTTCTTACTTCAACCTCACCATACCCGAATCCTCTTATACCGGAACAGCGAACGCAGCAGCTGGCAACACCACCGTCTCTCTCGTGCGCGGCGGTTTCACAACACATGCCATGAACATGGGCCAGCGCTACGTGCAGCTCAACAATACCTTCACAGTCAACAACGATGGCTCCATTACTCTTCATGTGGCCCAGGCACCGAACCCCAACATTCTCCAGCCTGGACCTGCACTTCTCTTTGTAACCATCAACGGAATACCATCTAATGGCACCATGGTTATCGTCGGGAGCGGTGCCATGGGCGTACAACCCACTTCTCCAGCGAGCGAGCTCCCAGAAAGCGTTATGCTTTCGGCTACCCAATCGGGCGACGGGTCGTCCTCCAACTCTACCCAGAACAACCAGGACAACGGCGCGAGTGGATCGCACACGGGGGCGATCGTAGGTAGTGTGGTTGGTGTTATAGCGGTGATCGGTCTTCTGGGTGCGCTTCTTGGTCTTTTACTCGTCCGTCGTCGGCGCCGTACCGCTGCTTCCACGACCTCATACGCTATGACGGGAGGTGGACTAGGTGCCACGGCGCTGGCGGCTGGGGCCCACAGAGGAATGAGGAATTCTGACTCGAGTACTTTTGTTCCCTTACAGCATGATAATCACAGTGATGCGTGGAATGGGAGTACGGTAAACTTGGCGCTGGGATCGCCGTATAAGGATGACAGTGGGTTTAGATCGGCGAGTTCGGAGTCGGGGTGGGATCCATATGTGGCGAATTCACCGAGTCCGAGGTCTGCTCAAGGATATGGGAGGAGGTATTCGTAGAGCTGAGTAATGTGCTTTTCGTTGTGCTTTTTTCGCCGTTGTTGTTTCTTTGTCACCCCCCATATAGTACGGACTTTGTCGCATGCCGTTTTCCTTTTTAATGACATTTTACGGCACACCATACCCCCTCTACCCACTGACGTGCTTCATATTCCGTCAACTTCCGATCCTTACTCAGAGCATCATCAAACGGACCTTTAATTTGTAAATTGTATTTTGGATGGATCATCGAAAGACATATCATTGCTCGTGAATTCACTACCTAAAATTACACGCTCTGACATTTGGGTGACGATGTGTTCCACGTGGGTGCGTTCTTGGAGCCTCGTGTTAACGTCAGCGACTGGACATATCGAATGCCGGGTCTTCCCAGTCCTCTGACCATTCATTACAAACGGCGCCATATATGGGTCATCTTAATCTGATGACTTGCAGAACATCTCATCTCACGTCATTTGCCAGTTCGCTTTTCTCGATTTTAGAAACGGTTTGAACGACGATGTCGAAGCCGAAATTTAATATCGCGGTTTGGTTCGTTGCCAGTTCTTTTTTTTTCTCCCGATGACTTACTTTTGATACCTATTGCTTCCAGCGGCGGCGGAGTGGGGGGACTTACTTTTGCTGTTGCAATGTCACGATATCCCGACGTTGAAGTCGAAATTTTTGAGGCTGCAAGTGAATTTTCGCCTATTGGAGCGGGCATTGGTATATGGCCTCGTGCTTGGAGGGCCTTGGTGGCCATTGGTCTTGAGGATTTAGCGCAATATGCTTCGAGGCCTCCAAGTGATGAACCTGGTGCTACTTGACACCCTATTTCTTTTAGCGCTTTCCGCGCTAATATTGATATTTTTTTTCAGTGTGCACTCTTGAGCTACGAAAGAGTGATCAGGCTAACGGATATTCGTTTTGTCGCGTTGTCAGCAATGGCAAGTGGAATTGCCAATTTCCAATTTGAATGTTTCCGCTGCTACAACAATTGTCAGGGACCCTTCTGTTCTTCCATCGAGCCGATTTTCACGCAGTGCTCGTGAAACATCTTTCTTGCCAAATTCAGTATTCCAAGAGACTCAAAACCTACAGACGCTTAGAATCGGGCGAACTCGAACTGCTTTTTGATGACCATTCGGCATCTAAATGTGACCTTTTAATTGGCGCGGACGGTATTAAATCGGCTGTCAGGTCGACATTTCTGCATGAACAGGCTCAAAAAGCCATCAAAGATGGTCGTTCAGCGGATGCCGACGATCTGTTGGCTGCTGTGCATCCAGTGTGGACCGGAGCATCAGCATATAGAGCTCTCGTCCCTGTCGATAAATTGAATAACTATGTTATTCATGACTATGGAACGGAGGTGTGTTTCCTGTTCAAGAGTCATAAATTACTGTATATGACACCTTTCCACAGTACCTTGGAAAGGAGTGGGTATGCAGATGTCCGTTGTTCGTCTCAACACAACAGGTTCACGAAGACCTCTGATTTTAGGCTATTATTGCGTACCCAATCGCTAAAAGCACTCTGATCAACATTGTTGCGTATCACATCAATAATACCTTGGCCGGAACCGTCTTCGACGGACCTTGGATTGAAGACACCGGAAAGGATGTTGTACTGAATGCCACTTCTCATTGGGAATCCGAATTTATCGAACTTACAAAAGTAAGTGACATGTTATCAGGCCCCTTTGATATCGAGTCGTTTGATGTCGAATAGGGTATTAGTACAATGAGCAGATGGGCAATTCATACCGTGAGGCCTCTTCCTTCCTTTGTTTCAGATAAAATTGCATTACTAGGCGACGCCGTCAGTCCTAGTTCTTTCTGACATTGTTATTGTGTGATTCACTGAGTATTATAGGCACATGCCATGGCCCCGCATCAGGGCTCTGGCGCTGGTCAAGCCATAGAAGTCAGTGTATTTCTGATTCTCATAGTCTCTGTGGTTGCTAATTTCCATTCAGGATGGGTGTCTCCTTGCCCAACTTTTAGGCCACCGTTTGGCCAAAAGCGAAACACTTCCTACTGTACTTCGCACCTACGACGTTTTCCGCCGACCTTTCGCTTTGGATATCGCACAAAAGTCCTTCGAAAACGGTAGTTACCTCACTTTGACCCATGAAGACTTTATGCTTGATGGATATGATGCCTCCGAGGAGGTAGAACGATTGCATAAGATGGGCAAAGTTATCATTGACAACTGGCGATGGGCTTGGGAGACCTCCTTAGACCACATGATCCATCAGGCCATATTTACTTTAGAAAATGACTTGTGAATTGGTCTGCTTCACTCGTTATTATTGGCGGATTTAAGACATCATCATGAGCGATCAAGAACTCATGCATCATGGACAGTATAACTCGTTGGTAAAAGACTTGAAACTGATAAGTCGGCCTTGATTGATTAGCAAGTGACTGACATCAGTATATATTCTCCTTGTCAACGCCCAGATGTACTAGATCTGAAACTGCTTATAGATAGAGATTGGAGTATGAAGTTGGTATAAAGTCAACGTTACATTGAACAACCTAATGAATTCAATAGCAGTGACATGGTCCAGAGTAGATCTTGGTGGGAGCTTCCCTGAGCTTCCCGGCGTGCGCGGACCACGCCGGCAATCCAAACCAAAACCAACCAATCAACCAATTACATAGTAGAATTTGCATCATATTTCCATTCTTGTTCATCACGCACGTCCTTTCATCGCGCGACTGAAACTGATATCATGATAAATCTTAGTAAGTACCTGTTTTGCGTGTATGAGTATTGACTGCGGATCAGCATTTTTTTATAACTTATGTACCTTGTTATGGCTTGACCAAGGTGCCTCCCGAACTTGAAAGTGCACAGCACCCACCATACAGCGCCACACTGGCAATGAACCATATAGCTTTTGATGCCTCGTAGGATGCTTTGATGGCCTGTCTTGCTTCTCGTAAGATAAAGTTTCATTCTCGTCGTTTAGTGTATTTGCTAACTCAAGCTACAGGGCGCTTCCACAATAACAGACTCATTCTTCTCATAATTCTCGCTGTTCATGCAGTTTCAGGAGCCAATCTTGAACAGTGTTTTCAAGATATCAAGGGTGGTAACTGGGGTGAAGTTGGCGGTACAGACAATGCTGGGCATCAAGTACCTATCTCGAATGCCACAGCAATAACTTACGAATTGTGCGTGAGAGCATGCGGCTCAGGTCCTGAGCCTTTCCAATGGGGTGTTTTTTCTCAACAATTCAGCTCCTGGTTGTTGCCATGGTTAGCGCTCGTTTCGCAGCTACCGTTCGGCAGTGAAGATAAACTCGACAATCTTACCTCCATGTTGTTGACTGTTGGCTCCCCAACTCTAGCCGCATATTCGCTGGCACTTACAGTGTTAAATGGTCGTTGGATCGCTCGCCGCTTTTCCTCGTACAATTTCCCAAACACCCGCAAGGCCGTTCGTATCCTCAGTAGTCTTCAACAATCTCCACTGCAAATCAATACCCACGACTCTCTTCTTGCGTCTCTCGTTGTGCTTCCCCAAAACGACGAATGGTGGAGCGAACTCGTCACATGGCTCGATTTTACACACACATGGTCAATATCTGCTGTAGCCTCCATAGCTTGGGTGGTTATCGCATACTTATTCACGCTCGTTGACTCTTTCACCGGTGACATAACTACTTCAGTCAACGCAAACGGTGAAGGTGTCGGCTCGTTATGGATTTGGTTGCTCCCTGTTGTCATCGGCTGGCTTCAGATCTCCCCAAAATGTGATGCCATACAATTATGTCGGGCCATGAGACGCGCTAACAAGATTGCATATGTTGCTGGCACGTCTGGAACTCCTGTCTTGGCAGCTTACATCTCCCAGGAACAAGCAATTTCCCTTCTACAGGGAGTAAGCGATCCATTGTTCCGCGACGAAAGATGTACAGTCCCCATTTATAACTATGCTCGCTTTCTCTCATGGGTTCAATCTGTGGAAAAAGTATCAGAAATGTTTCGAGCTGCATCGCAGCACGCATACCTTCATCGTTCCGTTGATCCTTCTGTAGAGTGGCAAAAGAAAGAGCAATCTATGGCAGGTGTTGATCCCAAGAATAGGATCGGAACTCGTGCGCAGGTCGATGCTTATTGTGTCCCTTGTAGTGGGCAGCCGTGGTCGAACGGCAAATCCATTTGGGGACCGAATGTTTTCTCGCGCATTCTCATCGCGTCTTTAATCGCGCTTTTGCTCCAATGGGGGACAACAGGTGCTGCAGTAATTACAGTCTGGTTCACGCCTACTACCGGTAAGATTTTAAGCACTTGCGTCATCTCGGGGATCTGAAAATGTTGTGACAGGTCTTGGTTGCCGTTCAGGAGCGTATCTCCTGTACGGTGTTGTATCGACGGTAATCTGGATGTTGCTTCTTTTCTCAAGCTTGGTGTCTCACTACGTATCCATGAGACATAGTACAGGTGGTTACACGTCTCTTGATATCGCTAGGCGGATTTCCATCGGCATGCGCCGCTTGGGGAAAATACTTGCAGCTTTTAATTCAATATGGATTATTGTCTCCTGCGTTTTTCAGTTCAGCAACTATTTCGATAGGTGCTACTGTAACAGCAGTGTTCTTGGACGTGGATTAGCAGCGTGGGACGTGATTGTATTTGACGCACAAGATGTATCGAGCATGAGGGGTGCATGGATTGGCGGAATTGTCCTCGCGGCTGGAAGCGCGACACTTTTTGCGTTATTTGTGAATCTTCTGATTAACCCGCAGCTTCCAGACTAGACCAAAATTATACAGTTCTGACAGATACTTAGGGTTATCTAGAAACTATAAGGGTGTATTCGGTGGGATTGTGCGGTTCATGTTACAAAAATGTACAACTATTATAAATGAATCTTCGTGCTTCGATAAGCTGACTATACATAGCCTTAGTCGAGCTTTTTAACTTTGAAATGGGATGCAAGCAACTCATTGTGTACAGCTTTCAGCCCGTGCTCGTACGTTACCAGGCCCTTGTGGTAGTAACGATTCAAGGTCATCGAAATTCTGTATGCGTCCAATAGATAGCTCATGGCCAATTCAAACTGAAGTTAAACTTTCTATCTACCCAAGGATACACCACATGGAGGCAGAGTTATGTCACATTATTTACAAAATTCATCATTTCCCACCAAGTCATACTACGCGTACCGTACTATGTTCATTACAGAGAATAATACACTTTGACACATGTGTAATTACAGGAAATAATGCATCAAAACTGAATGACACTATTGAGTGCAACGAAGGCTGGTAGTGGTCAATCTATGGAGAACAGTTGAGAAACATCCAGACAAGTCACGGTCTCTTCCTCGAAGTAAAGGGCATCGTTAACAACATTGATGTTAATATGACGACAATGTCTAGATTCTGTCGTTTCAATGTCATGAAGAATAATCTTAAACGTCCAGTACTGGAAAGTACACTCAACAGTTCAAGTAAACTCGTCAGAATTCAGGAAGACTAGTGCATAAACAGGCCGAGGCAACAATACAAACAACGGAAAAGAATGGTGTAATTTGACAGAATAGTTGTAGCAAAAAAACAGTGGAGTCGAAATCTTGTTGAAATCAGTGAATAATCAACGAGCCAAAACCAAAATCTACAGTAACGCAAGACGTATAAGTCGAACAATGAGTCAGGTCACAATGGCGACAACGTACCACTGGTGGAGACAGATGTCTCTTATTTGTTGGATGTCACGATAACCATGGTAATAAAGATTTCGTGCACACTCATGATAGGTGAGTTGCCTCTTCGCACTACTCGGAGGCGTTGGCATATACAACACTTTCAAATCATTGAAAAAATTGCTCACACAAGGTCGTCAACAACTGTAAGGTTTAAAAAGAAGAAAGAACAAACGATGTGTCAGCGTGTTGCCATCGTTGAACAAGTTAGCGAATACTTACGAGGAGTACTTGCGTCGAGGGGCGCAGCAAAGGAAACAACTGCAAATGCTGCAGCGACAAATGGGAGGATGATACGGATAGAAGGCATTTGGGAAGTTGTGATTGCAACTTTGAATTAGAGAGTAGCTTTTATAGCTGGGGAAGCTGTTGGGACTAGGGGAAAGAGCTTCAGTAAGTTAGAGTTACAAAGAATTCGAAGGATTTTTGACAGAGCCGTACATAGGCCACGTCAAGTGGCTCTGGAGGATCGATGGAATGGTGATTTTTATATTAATCTATGCCTCATTGGGAGAACACAACTCGTTTGGAAATGCTGCAGTGCAGGGAACAGTGCAATTGTCGAGCAGAGTTCTCTTCATAGACTTCAAGAAAGCTACACAAGGAGCAGTCGGGTTGGATGCATCAAGGCCAGCAACCAAAACAGAAAACTTATACCTAGAGTCAGAGTCCTAGAGTCTAGATTCGGAGTATTAAGGATGTCACATCCAGACAACCTGAATGCAAAGCATTTTCTTGCTTTTTGTCAGGAGATCCTGAACCCAGTTTGAGTATGCCGGTGTCAGAGTTATGTATGGCAGATGTCCTGCTACTCTGTACGGAGTTTTGTAGACCCGGTGCAAACTCAGCTTGAACCTAGTATCTGGGCAAATAGTATATAATCACGTGCATAATCTGAAATGTGCCGGCTCCTAAGTTAATTCGGGCTGGGGTTGCCCGGGGTTAATTCGGGCGACGCTTTCAACACCGCGCCCTTCACAATATCACATCCTCCCTTTGTCCTCATTCCTTTATGCCATTGTTGACACTTACTCTATATACCTGCGGGCGGTGGTGCTGACAACCCCATCGTCTCACACTGCGCTCGCAGGTAAGTCATATACATTCACATGTATTGCTTATCATCGTCTCACACTGCGCTCGCAGATGTAGATTAGACACCCACAATACGTCACGCGTCGTTGTCATTTTAGATCGCGTCTAATTTACTCAATATCTTGTCGCACACTGTATGAGAAAAGCCTCATTGCCACCTGGAGCTCCCGATGGTCGTTTCATTAGCACCACATCTCGTCCCATGACTCCTCCACCGGCCTCTTCGGCACCTGCTTCCTTGTCGGCCGAAGAAGTAGCTGAGATTTGGGATTCCCACGTCCAGCTCCAGACACTCCTCACGCAGGTCATCACAAAGGTCAATGCCTAAACCTCTCCCTCGTCCACGCTCGTACCACCGGCCTCATCCACGCCTCAGCCCACGCCCACACAGGCTATATGATCCTTTGTCCCTCCGATTGCCGCGCCTGAAGTAAACGGTACGTTGTTTACTGCCCCTCTCTCCCTACGCACCTGTTTCCCCGATGTCGACGCGGCAGCGCTGGCAGCAATCATCTCCACGAGTTCAAAGCTGCGGACCTGCATAAACTCGACCCAAAACATCGCGACAGGGAAATGGTACAGTTTTTGCTTTTTGGACCCCATCGACCTCTCGCTTCCCATGCCTCTGCCTCGCCCCAACACTGAGCCCCGTGCTAACGCCCCCCTCCACAACACTTCTTCCTTACTCTGTGTCAAATCTACACTAAATAAAGCTGCATGGTCTTACTATCTATGCGAGTACCCTGACCACTGAGATGTATCAAGCATGGATTGGCGGAATTGTCCTGGCTGCTGGAAGCGCGACACTTTTTGCGTTATTTGTGAATCTTCTCATTAACCCGCAGCTTCCAGACTAGACCAACATTAAAAAGTTCTGACAGATACTTCGGGTTATCTAGAAACTATAAGGGTGTATTCGGTGGGATTGTGCGGTTCATGTTACAAAAATGCATTTATAATTACAACTATTATAAATGAATCTTCGTGCTTCAATAAGATGAATATACATAGCCATAGTTGAGCTTTCTAACTTCTGAAATGGGATGCAAGCAACTCATTGTGTACAGCTTTCAGCCCGTGCTCGTACGGTTACCAGGCCCTTGTGGTAGTAACAATTCAAGGTCATCGAAATTCTGTATGCGTCCAATAGACAGCTCATGGCCGATCCAAACTAAAGTTAAAACATTCTATCTACCCAAGGATACACTGCATGGAAGCAGAGTTTATGTCACATTATTTACAAAATTTATCATTTCCCACAAAGTTATACTACGCGTATCATGTTCATTACAGAGAATAATACACTTTGACACATGTGTAATTACAGGAAATAATGCATCAAAACTGAATGACACTATTGGGCGCAACAAAGGCTGGTAGTGGTCAATCTATGGAGAACAGTTCAGAAACATCCAGACAAGTCACGGTCTCTTCCTCAAAGTAAAGGGCATCGTTAACAACATTGATGACAACAATGTCTAGAGATTCGGTTGTTCCAATGTCATGAAGAATACCCTTAAACGTCCAGTACTGGAAAGTACACTCCACAGTTCAAGTAAACGCGTCAGAATTCAGGGAAACTAGTGCATAAACAGGCCGAGGCAACAATACAAACAACGAAGGAGAATGGGAAAAGTTTGGTGTAATTTGACAGAATAGTTGTAGCAAAAAAAAGTGGAGTAGAAATCTTTGTCGAAATCAATGAGTAATCAACAAGCCAAATCTACAGTGATGCAAGACGTGTACGTTCAGTTGAACGATGAATCAGATCACAATGGCGACAACGTACCACTGGTGGAGACAGATGTCTTTTATTTCTTGCAAGTTACTAATACCGTGGTAATAAAGGTTTCGTGCACACTCCTCATAGGTAAGTTGCCTCTTCGCACTACTCGGAGGCGTTGGCATGTACAACACTGTCAAATCCATCGAAAAAATTGCTCACACAAAGTCGTCAACATCTGTAAGGTTTAGAAAGAAGAAAAACAAACGATGTGTCAGCGTGTTGCCATCGTTGAACAAGTTAGCGAATACTTACAAGCAGTACTTGCGTCGGAGGGCGCACCAAAGGAAACAACTGCAAACGCTGCAACGACAAATGGGAGGATGATACGGATAGAAGGCATTTGGGAAGTTGTGAATGCAACTTTGAATTAGAAATGTAGCTTTTATAGCTGGGGAAGCTGTTGGAATCGACTCGGGGAAAGAGCTTCAGTAAGTTAGAGTTACAAAGAATTTGAAGGATTTTTGACAGAGCCGTACATGGGCCACGTCAAGCGACTCGGAAGCATTGATGGAATGGGAGAATTTAGATTTGTCTATGCCTCATAGACAACTCGTTTGGGAATATTGCAGTGCAGGGAACGGTGCAAGTGTCGAGCAAAGTTCTCGTCATAAACTTAAAGAAGCTACACAAGGAGCAGACGGGTTGGATGCATCAAGGCCAGCAACCAAAATAGAAAACTTATACCTAAAGTCGGAGTCCTAGAGTCTAGACTAGGCATCTCGGAGTATCAGGGACGCCACGTCCAGACAACCTGAATGCAAAGCATTTTCTTGCTTTTTGTCAGAAGGTTCTGAGCCCAGTTTGAGCATGCCGGTGCCAGGGTTATGTATGGCAGATGTTCCCGCTGCTCTGTAGGGGGTTTTGTAGACTACGGTGGGCCATCTGTACCAGCCAGGATTTGAACTTTTACGTTCGACTTCCTGCTACTCCCATCTGTCACTGAG
>JAGGAP010000303.1:0-37884 GCA_017657235.1 Termitomyces sp. T73sscA | reverse complement strand
GAAATTCAAGGCCTTAACTGAATGGAGTAAGATGAGGCTGGGATTAAAGACTGAGTATGGAAATGCAAGGCCTTGACTGAACAAAGTGAGGTTGAGGCTGGGATTAAAGACTGAATATATAGAAAGACAAGGCCTTGACCAAACGAAGTGAGGTTAGGGTGGAGGTCACTCACTTACACATACTTGGAGCCCTAACCAAACAAAGTGAGGTTGGGGTGGAGGCTGAGTTACTTATACATACTTGGAGCTCTAACTGAATGAAGTGAGGTTGGGGTAGAGGCTGAGTTACTTATACATACTTGGAGCCCTAACCGAACGAAGTGAGGTTGGGATGGAGGCTGAGTTACTTATACATACTTGGAGCCCTAACCGAACGAAGTGAGGTTGGGGTGGAGGCTTAGTTACTTATACATACTTGGAGCCCTAACCGAACGAAGTGAGGTTAGGGTGGAGGCTGCATATGGGGGAGTTTGGGGGTGAAGCCCCCAACGTGATGCTAGCTGCGTGCCAAAGGCACGTGGCGCATCTCGTCTCCAATGATGGCCTACAATCAATCTAAAAGCTACCCCCATGGCTCAGTCGTATTATAAATCACATTTGGTCCAAGTCGTTTCAAAAGGGCGTTGACTTGCCAAAATCAAACATCGATTCCGATGATACCCTCTTATCCTTCCAAGATAATCTGCGAAGGATATCATCGAGATGAATAGCTGAATCAATCTTGTTTCATACAGTAACAGTCAAACTTCAAGTTATTGGGCTCCTTTTATTCACGGAGTGAAAGCAGACTGCTGAAATTGTCTCGGATGGTGATCAACATAACATAGAATCGCCTTTACTTGAATGAATGAGATACTGTAGAACTTTTCCAGCTCTTGTTCATAACTAGACTTACAAGGGCGTGATACCTCGCCGTCAGCGTTTAAGTGACGCCCATGAAGAAGTGATGCTAACGTATTGTGGGAGGAGTCGAAAATAAATAATTTAAAGGATGCATAAATTGTCAAAAATAAGTATTACTTATGTAATCGAAAATGAAGCTTTCCCAAGGAATCCTTTATTGGTAGACTACACGACTGGTTCTGTCAGAACATATTCACATAGTTGCTCTTGCACAAAGACTTCATTGACACCTCCAGAAAGACATAGGCCCTTTCTTATTTATACCCAGAACACATGCCATCGGACTTATGAGTTCAGGTACGATCGGCCGGCAATTGAATGAATGGCTTGAGGTCATGATCAACAGCGAGCACTCCGTCATCAACCATCCTCTTTCATGCGTCAGAGCCAACTCCTGCTAAGAATGTGCATCCGGTACCACAGATTCGCGGGCCATATCTGCCTTTCAGGCGTCTATCATTGCCGACGTCTCAACGGTGCAGGGAATCTATGATCAGTGTTGCCTCCTTTAAATCCGAGGACAGAGACGCAGAGACCTGTTCTATCCCTACAGTCATTCTTGATGTGCAAACTCCAAGAAATGAGAAAAGCCCTAAGACAACAGCCGATTCGCCCCGGAGAGGACGGAAGAGTCATGTCCCCATAAAACCGGTTAACTATGCAATGTTGTTGAAGCGGGGGAAAGTAATTGAAGAGTTCTATGAGACGGAAAGAACTTATGTGGAAGGTTTAGACCTGATTTATTCGGCACGTTATATCCCACATCATGGTCTGATCATTTCTTTGACAATACCATTCCATCCAGCACTTCCTCGCACCAATTATCGCGTCATTGGATAAGTCCCAACCTTTATTGGATCGCGCATTTCTTACCCCTGTCTTCTCCAATTTCATTGATATTTGGAATTTTCATCGTTCATTCTTTTCATCTCTTACAACTTGTCTCACCAAATCCGGGATACCTTCAACGTCCACGGACAGTTCTGAACTACCTCCCTTATCGCCGTTACTCCTCTCACACTTTCCGTACCTATCCTTATACAACCCGTTTGTCACAGGGTTTCCCACTGCCATCTCGAACCTTATAGATCTAGTCACACCCCCATCATCCACTCATCCAAATCCTAAGTACAGTGCGGCGTTCACAACATTCCTTGCCAGCCAGGAATCTGATCCTCGGTGTGGAAAACTAAAACTTCGGGACTGGCTGCTCACTATTGTACAACGTTGTCCTCGATATCTCCTCTTACTCAAGGACCTTATTGCCTGTACTGACGAGGAAGACCCAGAACATGTCCATCTCGAGAAAGTTCAGGCTCTTGTCTCGAAAGGTGCGTAAAATCCCATACCATGCACCCTCATGCTAACCTCGCTCCCAACAGTTACTCTGTCGCTTAACACTTCCATTCACACGCATGCGCAAACTCTCGCGCTATTATCATTGCAACGTGCCACTCCGAATCTTCCGTTCCAGCTCATCTTACCCGGACGAACTCTTATTAGACGTGGTCCCCTGCTTCAGATTGTACGAAGCGGCCTGCCGTGCGAGCGCGAATTTCTTTTGTTCTCAGATTGCCTCATCTGGCTTGCTGGGGAAGCAGTCGAACGTGTGCAATGGAAAGGTGACTGGAAAATCAGTAGGTCTGGATGGGGTTTCAGGTCCACTGAGCCAGACTCTGCTGCAGACAGACCTGCGCCTGCGCCAGAAACATTGAATTTGCCACAGGATTCAAGAAGCTGGAACAGAAGCGAAGATGAGGTGTTATCAGATAATCATCTGGATACGAACCAACAAGAACTATCTCCAACCAGACTGAGTGGGAGGAACAGGCGGAGGAAGTCGTACCACCCTCACTCAAATATGACAAATAGAAGGCATGACAGCAGGGGCGGAGATGAACAATGGATTTTCAAGGGCAGAGCAGAACTCATTGATCTGGAAGTCGTCGTGACGCCAGCCAGAGATGTGGGAGAGGAGCGCCGATTGGAGATTCTGAGTCCGGAGGGGAGTTTTGCATTGTACACAGGTCAGGAATCAAGTTTCAGCCGTTTGCATTTGATGTACTCCGAGGCTTATGGTGTAACTACAGGAACGGGAGAAGATAGGGATCAATGGTGCAATGAGATACGCCAGGCCAAAGCGCAACTGCTCAGTTCTCTTAATGTTACGCGTCCAAATTCGACGCTTACTTCGTCATCGTCAACAAGCCATCTCAGGCGATCTCTGCAGGCTCTTCCATTCTCCCCCTCAGGTGAGCGGGTGGCAACTGATCGCGCCTGTAAAAGCGATAGGAAGAGTGGAGGAAAGATTGATGCCGAACCGTTTGAAAGGAGACGTAGGGTGGAGCATTGGGTCCCTGCGATATGGATACCAGATGAAAAGACCGACGAATGTATGGGGTGCGGAAAGAGTTTCAGTTGGAGAAGGAGAAGGCACCACTGCAGGCTGTGTGGAAGGTGTGTCTGTGCCTCGTGCTCTGGACAGGTTCGTAAATCGCTCTCTACTTTATTTCGACAATCTAGTGACTCTTCATCGTTTTCCCTGTACAGACATTTTTTATCTCGGATCCTCATGCGAAGAATGACTCAAGTGTGTCAGCACGGGCCTGCGACACATGCTATGAGACAGTGTTTCCTCTAATTGATCCCGTCCCCGACGCACCTCTGAATGTCGCTGGTACAACCCATAAAAGCGACACCGATTCTTTCCCATCTTTTCCGTCGTGGTTGTCCATACCTTCCTTCCCTGTTACTTCGACCCCTCAAGCACTCATGGCTATCGACCGTGATCCACCCTCGCCTAAAAGCAATGCAAACTTGTCTGATTATGACCAGAGTGAGATTTACAAGCGCGTCAGGGCGCGCCCTTTGCAAAATGCACAAGTCAGGAGCTACAATCAACTTCTCCCGTACTTGGAGCAGAACGAACATGGGCTACCAGATTTACCTTTGGAGGAAAAGACTCACAGAGGGGAGAATGAGTCCAATCAGAGCGATGAAAATGGATCCAACCTAAGCCGGCAGTCATCTCGAGAGGTCTGTTTATCCCCATCGCCCAGGAAGGGTGACACCGCAAAGAGAAAGAAGAGATTTTCCTTACCGGCTGTGGCATTACAAATGACGAATGTGACAACTCGCACTGGTGTTGCCTTTGATGACGATGATTTCACGCAAGATGGTTCCTGGAGTCCTATAAAGGCAAATAAGAGGTTTTCTCTGACGCTGGGAGGTGACAAACATCATGGAAACAGCGGGATACGGAACCAAAGTGAAATAATAATGAGTTCTGGAGGAACAGACTCTACTGCTGCTACTCGGCATGGACTGGGGAAATCAACTGCGGCAGGGAAACTGGGTGAAATTTTAATGAGAACGAGACATTGATTGAGGGCCTTCCATGTGTCCTTTCTCTAATCCGATTTTATAATTTCTTCGGTTGTAGTGTTGCAACTTAAGTAGTAGTATAGATTCATGACCTGATCGGCGCTATATCCTCTCTGACAATCGCAGAGCCCACCAGACAAACGTGACTCTTAGCAAATTGTTTCTCATCATTTCTGTGTGCTTTAACACTTCATCATGATGACATCGCGCCACTGCCATTTTCATACATGTCTGAATCCTCAGAGCATTGACATTTGTATCTACTGCTTGTTCTCCAAACTTGTGGGCTCTCCTGCACTCCCCAATGACTTAGACCCGTAATCGCCGCTTTCTAGTCGCTCTTCTTCGGCACTTCGGGTTTGCTTCCCTTATTGCGTTCCTTAGGCCGAGTGGAGAGGTAATAGGCGCATAACAATGCTGTAACACCAACAACGCCGAATACAATGTTCTTTTGTTCGTGGTACTTCTCCCGTGGATTGGGCGGCATCTTCCCAGACGGCGGAATTTCAGTCGCATACGTTCGACCCTTCAGATTGCCAAATATTTGACAGCGCCGATATCTAGGAAGTGAACACTTACGAAATGCGGCACGCCTCTCACCATGGTTCGTCGGAAAACAAAAGCTGTTTGACAGCCAAGTAATGCGGACATCATAGTTGTCGGTTGGGAAGGCAGTACAGAATATAGTCTGAGACTGTTAATACATACTTAGTATGACGTTGTGGTGACGTCACGATACCTGGAAATGAGCACACGAGAGCTCCTCAAGCCTATATTCCGACCAAATCCCTGAAGTAACACGTGGTCTGAGGCGTCAAGAATCTTGCGCTATGATAGACCTTCAATATTTGCGAGATGAGTGAACTCAGCGACCCTTGGAACCCGAAAATCGAAGGCTGTTAAATAAAGAGTTCCAACGTTCGTAAAAACAAAGGCCACATAGAAATGCAGAATCATCTACGACTGTTATCAAACCGTCGTAAGCTCTGACGCTGACTGGTTCCATACAGAAACTATGTAAAAAAAAGATGTTCGCAGTCAACAAAACAAGAATATCATCATTACAAACGAGCCCCGTTCAATATTAATTAGCCGAGATAGCACTAGCCAACACATCCAATGCAGCAAGTTGGCCCCAAGCCGTAAAGGCCTGAGATGGTCCATGCCAGTTCGAGGAGTAAGTATTTTCATTGGCAGCCAGATCCAAAAGAGCATTATACTATGACATTTTTCAACACAGAAATAGGAAAGCACTTCCATTTCGACTTGCCTGAACGTCGATGTAGCTCCGAATCAGGGTTTGAAGATCCAGGTTGGATGGATTGCGGTTGTACGCTTCGTTCAAGCCACGAATGAAAACAGCTAAGGAGGCATAGATCAGCTTTATACTTCTTCCGGATTAGACAAACCTTTGAACCCCACTCCATCGTTGTCGCTCGTCGTGCTCACTCCTTCCGTGATTATTCCATCAGAGCCCTGCCAGATGCTCGATTTCACGGCAGCTGCAACAATATTGACCATTCTGCGATCAGAAAATCAGAGAACGACAACGGTTGGGCAATTAAGAGAGTTCCCACAAGGTATTCCATTGAGAGTCACCAGTCACGTCCGCCAAGACACTAAGGCCTTCTATAAATTTCCCACTGTTGTAAGTGAACAGCCAGTTAGACGGCGAACGTGTGCAGTCGTGGCCGTTGACGGTGTCCAGGACGATGTTATCAGCATCTAAATTCAAGGACTTTAACCAATTGGCACTTGCGATAGCCGCGTTGGTATATTTCACTTCCTTGGTGATCTCGGCAAGGATCGCAGAAACACTAGGTATGAAAAATTTATCGCATGAAGTTTGATCAAATTTTGCGGCGTACGTCATGTATAATCTGAATAGAAAGATCGATGAGGGGGGCTAGTACAAAGAAAATCATTGACGTACCCGGTGGTAATAGAATTTATGGATTGATCATCAGGAGTAGGCCGCTAGAAATCGCACATAGTTCAGCCACTACACTGTTAGAGTCGGCTAAACATACCCAGAAAACACCACCAGCCATGGTTTCTGTAGCCAAGTATAAGTCTAAATTCAATACAACAAACGAAATGCGGAGGGAAGCTCACTTCCGTCACATGTCGATTCTATGGTGAAAGATTTGCCGGGGATACTCCCAGCACTTGCAGAGGCGGCTGTGAGAGCGCTAGTCATATTAACGTAGATACCTTTGAATTTGTATTAAAAGCAACAAACTCACAAGGGAGTAACGTTGTTCCAGGTGGCCTCGGCATGCGCCAAGAGTGTAGTATCATTGTATACTCTATAGGCATAAAGTGCAGCTTGTGCCCACCAGCTAGGATTCACCCATCAGACAACTCAATGAAAAGACTTGAAAACTCACAGTGCATCGTCATTGAACTTGATAAAATCAAGTCAGGAAGGAAGAAATATCTCATAAAGAAGGTATCCATACCCTACGTATTCTGTTCAGCGTAGGCTACTATGCAAACGATGATACTTACCCGAATTTATCATAATTGGGCCAAAGAGAAAACACGTCCTGTAGGTTCGCGACGACAGAAGGTTCAAACGTCACTGTATTTGCGAATCTATCATGATTAGCAATAACAGACCAGACGTTGCCTGACTGCCAATATCCGAGTCCTATAATAATTGTCGCTTCATACTTCCTGGTTCAAGAGCATTGATCATATTGACCATTGAATTCACCGGTACCAGAGCCCAGTTGAGGTAGAATAGCATCAATGGCATCCTGGGATATAATTATACGTTCCGAAAGTGGCCGCGAATTGCTGGGTTTCTGAAATGGGAGGGTTAACATCAGGACTTCGAATGGCTGATGGATTCCACGGACCCTCCAACTCGATGGCACACTCAAATCTTGTGCGTTGACCAGACCAATAGGAAGTAACTGTATGCAGCACAATCCAAGGAGAGAAAACAGCATAATGGGATGGATCACGAGCGGTTCGCGTCAATTGAGTTCTTCTAGCATACTTAATAGCAGATGATTGGACGATCATATGGCCCATGCTGCTGGTACCAACACTACACGAGGTATATGAACATGAAAAGAAGTCAGTTGCGGCACGAAGGTCCGGGCCGGCATGCCGGTCAATCAAAACTTCCACGTTACTTAAACAACTTTTTTGTAAAATCTCAGGCCTCGCAGAGTATCATGGTGATATGTCACCGCATAACATGTGCTCAGACTGTCAAATCTGTGGTTAGTAAGGTTTGTTAATTCGAAGGCTCGATGGCCATGGTTGATTATTGGTATCTGCACCCTTAAAAAGAGAGAGTCGCGTCTTGGCGATGTGGTTCCTTGAAACCTCCAGGCCGTGATGCACAATGCTCAGAAATGTTTTATGGATCGTGATACTGCAGGACGCTTGTGACGTTTCAATCGAAGCTATATCTGTTGCGTCTCGCCTGTCTAGCATCCAACATTCACTTCGTACTTCTCCTCTTTACCCCAAGAAATTTGCCGATCGTGTCATACTCGAAGCGTGCTTGCATCTAGGCCTTGGTACCCATGGCAGACAAACCAAATGAGCCTTTCTCGATATCTTAAGTATGAGCGACTCGTTCAATGGACACGGTTCATTAGCTTCCAATTCCTATTGTGTTTGACCTCTCGTCCCAAGCACCCTCTGATACTCCGAACCCTGGTTTGCAATCGATGAATTGATCCAATGTTGCAGCAAAAAAGCTGACAAAACTTGAAAGACGGCAGCGCTGATCTAGTAACCATCAGAAATGTTTTGACTTCGGCTCAGGCTGTTGATGACTCTGAGCACCTAATCGTTAGGGAGTCGGTGACGGAGAAAATAAGTGCTCGCCTATCAAAGGCCGTTCCGCAAAAAGTTCTCAAACGCGGGCCCAATGGAGCCAGCAGCTTTCAAGTGAGCATCCGCTGATATTCATAATGCATTCAAAATGATAGCGGCATCTTGAATTTCATTGTGAAATTAGAGCTCAATCTCATGATGGTGACTTTGTCAACTCGCAAACATTTGACTGGTCGTTCCAATGGGCTTGATATGAGAACTGGTTCTAAAATTGTTCACGGGCAAATGGTTGTACTTAGGAGTTTGAACACAGAGATGATATGCGGCTGCGAGACTGGTAGAACGTAGGTTCTACTTCTTTGCGGCAAAAAGTACGACGTCACGACTTGATGAGATTGGTCCATCTTTTGGCGCTTTGTCTGCACATATTGAGCTGGACTTCGGCCACGTCCTGGAGTACATATGATTTATTGACGTCATTCAGCTCGCTGAACGGTCGCTGCTATTGGCCAATGGGCCAAAGACAGCCGGGCTCATCGCGAAATAAAGAATGCTAAGGAAACGTCCCAAGCTTTTCGGTCGAGGCAGGAAGTATCATTCGAAACAGTGGCTACTAAGAGCTATTGGAAGCGATTTCAACTGCTCCGCCGGAAATTTTCCTGGTGCAGGGGTCATTCTGGTGGAGTATGTATCAGAAAACCTTCAGATTGATAAATTTTACGGAAATGGGAAGAGTCGGATTATGTTCCGTCATCATTCGAATGGACTGTTTGTATTTCTATGAAACCATGCTAGATAGGAAACTACCATACTTATTACTTTCGCTTCAAATGGAGCGATTACTACTTCGAATCAGATAGTCCTTTGGTGTCGACCATTCTGCCCAAAAAGTGTTACATAGACATCAGTCATTAATAATCAAATCAAGAAGACTTCATAACGATTTCTGGTCGGATTTCTGTATGTAGATCTAATATATGCCTTTCTACTCAGAGTGAATGATATCGATACCTCTCATCCATCCATCCACCCACTTACGACAAATAAGTATGCTGTCTGAATTCGCCACGTGTCGGGCCCGTAACTGTTTCCACTCAGTTTACCGCACCGCGTTTACACGTCCCCTTCCGGTGTCAACTTCTACGAGCTCTATTGGCGACTTATGTCGAAACGCGGTCCCTTCATAGTAATCGAGGGACTAGATAGGTCTGGCAAGTCCACACAGACTTCTCTCTTGTTGAATCGCCTGGAAGCAGCAGGTATACCAGCCAAACTCCTCAGATTTCCTGGCAAGTGTATCATCATCTCAATGTCCACCATAATCCTATTGAAGGTTATCATTAGATAGAACTACTGCAATCGGCAAGATGATTGACTCATACCTCAAATCCAAGTCTGATCTCGACGACCGCGCGATCCACCTTCTCTTCTCCGCGAACCGATGGGAACTTTGGTGCGTCTGATTAGGCTTATTCTGTAAATGAAGCACCGTGTAAATGACCGATAACCTTTTAGCTCGACGATTGAGCAACTTCTAGCCAGCGGCACGGCTGTAATCTGCGACCGATACGCTTTTTCTGGAATCGCGTTTTCCTCGTCCAAGGGCCTCCCGTACGAATGGTGTCGTGCACCAGAAGTCTCGTTACCCGCGCCAGACCTTGCGTTGTTCCTAGAGATTACGCCTGAGGCAGCCAAGGCGCGTGGGGGTTATGGAGAGGAGCGGTATGAGAAAGAAGAGATGCAGCGTAAGGTCGGCGAGATATTTTTGAGGATGGGAAAGGAGATCTTGAACGATGGTGGGAGGTGGGTCAATGTGGATGCAGGAAGGGAGAGGGAGGCGGTTGCGGATGAGTTGTGGATGCTCATCGAACCTTTGTTGCGAGGCATGGAGACTCCTCTTAAAAAACTATGGACAGACAAGATACCCGCATGAACAATCTCCCAACAGAGGCACAATCTAACCAACAGAGGCACAATCTAACACATAAAGGTTCGGACTATCGATATTTATTTTCATTTCATGACCAAGGTTATATCTTCGCGCGCAAAGGTACGGTGGTATATACAAGAATTCTTGTATTTAAATCTGTGTGTAGAATTACAAAAAATGCTGATAGGAAGAGAAAGAGTAGGGATCGTGATGACGTCGACAATAGGAGGTGCACACATCCTCTGCCGACCCTGGATAGATAGATAAACGCTAAGTAGTGAACCATGACCCGATGTTGCCTCGTCAAGGTAGGATAGAAAGAAAACCCAGCTCAGCTCATTCAGAGACAGAGCCCCTATGTCCTGGAAGATAACCTCGAGACAACTACAGCAACGGCGATCAACAACCCCCATCTCCATTTCTCCCACAAGATATGACCCCAGCTTGCTGCAAGGCTGGCTCCGGTTTTCCGGCTGTCGTCAGGCTTACCCATTGTTGTCGTAATCGGTGTCGCCGGAGATGTTTGAACGATCGCGCAAGATGTCGTGGGAAGTGTGGTTGGTACAAGCCCCAAGGTAGCATGAGATGGGTCTGAGGAGGTATTTAATGGTACATCGGGTTTTCCTCTTTCCTTCTGACCCATGTTGGGCAAGTCACGAGGATGCGGTGTACAGAACTAGAGAAACAAGTCAGAATCAACGGACATCACAGCTTGTACGAGGTGCCGCCCGTGGCTACCCATACTGAAGTGCGGGCAAGGTAAAAGGTGACGACTCACGTCGGGGAAGCAATCTTTGAATCTCTGTTGAGCGATATTCCATGCATGGCTCCGTGATGCCAAAGCGCGCTTAAGCTGGTCATCGGAGTTGACAGAACCAGTGGTCATCTCGTCGGAGAGCATAAATGAAAGAAGGCCGGTAAGTCTAGAGGTCGCCATCAGCAAATTGAATAGATGCCGACAGACACAGCACAGTGATCAGTGATCAACACCTCGACGGTGATTGCTGGCCCGTGCGCTTAAAGCATAAGGGGTACTTACATGGTAGCCACACTCCATGCGGGGTTCCACTAAGTATCCCGAAGTTATTAGTTGCTTTGAAAACATCTAATGAACACGTACACTCCCGGGATGAAAGTCAGACATTGAGAAGCAAATCTTCCTGTCTGGGTGGAATCGACCAGATGGCGTGTACATCTAGAGCCGAATGAGCCAGAGTCTCAGATCTAGCAGCGGCTGACGAACCTTTATGCCTGGCGGCTTGAAAGGGTATTCCGATGGAAAGAGAAGAACACCATGATATTCCCCCCCAGCGTAGGGTGAGTCAGGAGGGCCCCGCTAAACAGGTATATTAGATAGCCCGCGAAGTGAGATGAGATGTGTCGTACAATGATATAGTTCCCTAAATAACAGAAAGTCAGTTCAAGTTGTATACGATTAAGTGCAATGGGCCGCACAGGTCAGAATGTTCTTCTCGTCCGGCACAGCCCATACGAATGGCGGAGGCTCCTTCTGCATCGAGACATACTCTTTCGTGAGCTGTTGATGAGCATCAGAACATGCATCGTCGATGATGTGTGGAGTAACGCACTCGCTTGTGAGCAGCTTTGCTGGCCATAGTACTGGTTAAAGGAACAGAAGTTTGTGAAGCCTTGAAGGATCCAAACAACCTACAAACACAGCAGTTCAAAGAAATGTACGTAAGCAGCCTCAAACTTCCTAGGCTGACAATGGGCTGACGGAGAACGAAGGCCTGACAGGGACGGAGTAGCTTGTTATATGGTTTTCCGCAGTGTGCATTACCATTCTGACCATTGACTTTGTTTCACGGTCCGAGTTCCTTTGACGCCACTTCAATAAAGGGTCGATGCCAACATTTCGGTTCTCTAATTGTGCTTCCGAAGGATCCATTGTATGTACTAGGATACAACAAGTGCACTGAATTTCTGCCGTCGTGAATTTTCTTGATCTCCGACTGGCCGCTTTGTTTTGCTCGACATCACGGTTGTTCAATATCAATGATATTCTGAGAACATTTGAACAAGACAAGTAAATATAAGAGACTGTTGAAAAATGTGTTCCTCATGTCGAGATCACATCTCACTTAGTTCAAACCACCCTCAATAGTAACACATTATGACGCTCGGGGTCTGTGAGGGCACGCTTATTCCTTCAGAGTCATCGGAATGTCTTACGTGCGAACCGTTCCCCGTGACCGATGACATGTGCTGAGCATCGAGGTGTCGTGTCGGGTTAGTAACAGCGTGTTTAATCTCCAGTTTCTACTTCCTTCCATACAGGTGACAAGAATGGTTTATCGTGCAAGGCTACCATCATTGTGCCACTCATGACTGACCTAAAATTTGAATACTTGACGACGGCAGAAAATTGGCTGGCCGGCTCGGAGAAACATACTATTCCCGATAATCATATTATATCTATGATCAATGAAGATGGCGATGAAACAATCCGGCTTTTAAAGTCCTTGTCTCCAACAATCCATAAAGGACGATAACAGCACAAGAACCTATAGAGATACAAGGCTACAATTTTGGGATAATGGCAACCGATCAACGCCGTCGACCACTACCGCCACCTCTAGTCTTCGCAAGCCTCTTCCTCTCCCGCTCCTCCTCCTTCGCCCTTGCACCCCGCTGTCGTGGGTCAATGACTTCATAATCCCGCTCGGCCTTCCGACTCTCCTCCCCATCATCCTTGGGGAAATGTAGCGCATGATTCATAAACCCGCGATCATCATCAACCTCCATCCCCGCCTCCCCATCATCGCCCTCCTTATCTGCGTCACCATCGACACCCATCCTACTTGTTGCGCTCTTGAGCTTACTGCGGAAGCTGGTAAGGGCCGCCAGCACGTCCGCTTCGTCTTTCCGCTTTCCTTTTTTGTTCAGTCCCCGTCCCTTGGCATACTTGTCCAGCTCCTCCTGCAGATATGACTTCTTCGCTTTCTTTTTGATAAGCTCATCCTCGCTATCATCCCCATCGCGGCGCTTCGTAAGTCGCCGGATGTCTGCCTCCATTTTCTCGATCTCGGCGCTTCTTGCAGACCTGATGATGTGGCAGATTTACCGGCATCAAGCTTAAAATTGAACTCAAGGGCTTACTGGCTGGCAGCTTGCTCTTCAGCATGACGCTGACGAATCCTTGTAATATCGGTTTCGTCTTTCTTCTTGGCAGGCTTCTCGGCCTAGATTTTCTTAGTTAGTAAGCATACTCCGGTCCTCTGTCATCTACAACGGAACGTACGGGCGTCTCTGGTTTAGAGGCCGAAACTATCTCCGGATTCTTACGTTGCAATGATTGTCGTGGTAGTTGAGTGATGAAATCTGGCTGTGCTGTTGGAAGGCCGATATTTTCAACTAGAGAGTGACCAAAATCATTGTCGAGAGCGTTGAGTTTGGTATCCACTTACGATCTGGTCGATAGATGGCCTTCTTTTGAAATGCAACAGGTTCTTCTTCTCCGCCTTCGTCTGCACCAAAGCTGAGCAATTTGACGTTCCTAGCCAATCATGAAACCATGTCGCTGATCCCAGCCAAGATCAAACCCACTTTTTAGCACCCTTTCGCCTCTCTTGCTCTTCTCGTTCTCGCTGCGCCTCTTCCCTCGCTCGTTGTTGAGCACGTTTCTCGGCTGCGGTAATTCGGGGAACAATATCGTCAAAAGGATTGTCAAGTATCCGGATACTTTTGATTTTTGGAGGACTGTAAAGACATGAACATTCTGAGGGCGGAAGGAGAGAAGCTGACGCGTACTATACTGGTCGCCCATCCTTGTCGATCTCTGAAAGCTATATCAGCCGCGACTTACGTACTTCATGAAAACGTTAATATACCCATTTCCCCGATCTTGAGGACATCTTGAAACACCATCAGGTTATTTACGAGAACAGAGACGTTGTGTCAACGCACTGAAGAATGTATCTCCCATTACCCGTCCGAATAGAGTATGCTTTCCGTGTAATTCATCCGCCCTGTCTACACACTCTCAGGTAAGCCGACTACGGGAGCTTACAACCGGGCATACCGAGCGTAATGAAAAACTGAGAATCGTTCGAATGTCTCGTCCCATTGTTGGCCATTCCTACCAGACCACGGTGCGCGAACCGTAGCCGCGGATGAATCTCGTCCTCGAAGGGCTCTAAACACACGTTGATTCCAAGCCGAAACTAGTGAGCAGTCAAGCACGCACCTCCATAGAAAGACTCTCCCCCCGCACCAGTTCCTGTCTTGTCACCGGTTTGAACCAAAAATCCAGAGACGATTCTCGTAGGTCGTAAGCTGGAGATTTGGACATAGCTGTGAGTATAAATGCGTACCGATGGAATATGACATTGTCATAATAACCTGATGGTCAAGATGATTGAACCATGTGTTCATTCACAATTTAAGAACTCACAGACCCTCCATGGCTAACGCTAGGAAATTTCGACATGCTTTCGGAGTTTCCTGCAAAAGGTCAAGGTTTCAACAGATTTGATATATGAAGATGGCGTACTTTGGACCAGAGCTCGATATCAATCTCTCCTGCTGTAGTGTCTATGATAACGCGACCATTCGTGGGGAGAGCCATGTTGAATGTGGTTTTGTTGGGACCACTTTGATCGGTAATGGCACGTGTACATATAATCCCTTGTCTCTCGAAGAGTCTCTTGTGCCACCATCTTAACATTTAACAGCATAACAACATAATATCTTTCACGCGCCTGACACATCTGGGAACCTCCTTTTACATCGTTTTCGCTTGTCAAAGATGTTGGCAGCGCGCATGCAGTATCCCTGAAGTCATCCATCAGATCGTTTCCGATTTTGGACCTGAGCGGGAGTCGTCCTCGTGCATCGTGTGTCCTGCCCGTCACATACCTTCGACTCATTGGGGCTATAATGCTCATTTAGGACACTTTGATTACGATAGGAAAAATCTGACAATTTTGGCAAGGTGTAATAAACGATTTGCTGAAGTGCACTGGAAGTTCTTTGGCGGCGACGTCCATTGTACCACTCTTGTCACTGATTCCTTCGTTTAAATGCGGTCGCAAGAAATATGTAAGTCACAATAACATCAATGCACAGTTTCTCACAGGTATGCTTTTTGTAGAGCCTCACTGGTGCAATTTCGCCAGCTTCGTGGAAACGCGTCGAATTCTACGCACGTCACATCCGAATGATCTACTCATCGAGTCCTGCAGAAATTGAAGTCTATGTCTTCGTCCAGCTTGCCCGACGCCTGAAGGATGAACCCCTACTGCCGTGCTTACATTCCCTCTCATACCCTATGTCAACAGAGATCTTCCTCTTCAATCACGCCAAGCCTTCGGCGTGTAAACGTCGCCAAATCTCCGGGGTGCAACAAAGGCCCATTTCTGTCCGCACTTCTTGAGACAACCCCGTTCTTGGAAGAATTTTCGGCCGGGACGTGCTCCACGTCGTACACAATTTTTTTCAAAATTTGCCCAACTCAAGCTGATAAACATTGGAAATGAGAAAGTTGGATATACCGACAGTCTGAATTGCGTCTTTCTTTGCCCACTCCTGACAGAATCATGTATCTGTCTTGCAGATTTCAAATCTGGCGCTGAACTTGAAAACAACTTGGATGCGCCTTCTTACGAACTTTGACTCTGGAGGGACACCCTGGTTCTATTCGCACTGTTCTGACGAGACTGGGCTCTACACCCCTTGCTGCTCTCAGGGTTGAGTATGGTGATAAAGAGAAAGAACCGTGGGAGGCCCAGTGGCGCGCCCGCCTCAATTTGATTGCCACATGGTCTCTCCCTTGAAACCCTCGAGCTATATGATAATGTGCAGTCGGACACTCAAGATACTTTGACACCTTCGATCATGGATCAACTGCTTCAAATGACGCGTTTGAAGTTATACTCAATTTCCACCGATTTTTGACGATGTGTACATGAACAAGATTGCGCAAGCGTGGACGAGATTGAAGTCGCTTTATATTCGATTTTCCAGCCAAGTAACGCAGCCTTTGACAACAATCGCATCACTAGAGGCATTTGCTACACATCCTCAATAGTCTTGCTCTCTTCACATCGATCTTCGACTTTCAAGTCTAGCGCCGAGCCCTTGATGCATCCTATCCCATGGTTTACAACGACGTTTCATTCAATATCCAATAACTGGCGACACTGCTCTCATTACACGACATCTTCCGGCGTTGTTCCCGCGCCTTCAGAACGTGACGAGTGATTACGACAATTCCAAAGACTGCGAAGGAGATGTGTGGAAGGGTTGGAATGCCGTTCAGGATATGATTCAGCTTTGTCAGGAGATAACAAGATGCGTCAGAAGAAACCTTGATAGTCTTGCTGGTACCTAGATGCTAACCTTTACCATTTCTTGCAATGAAATCACGCTGTCTGTGCAATATGAAATTCTGAGTTTATTCTACCTACCATCACTTTAGAAGGTCTTGGCTGACTTTTGACTCCCTTGATTAAAATCACATTTCTGTACAGCTTGCGTCATAAATGCCCATTGTTCAACATCATATGCTTATGTTATAAATACCTACCCCAGATTCGATACAAGGATACTTCCGGTTTGGAGAGATTGAATGAGATTAATCGGGAACAAATTCACAATCAGCGTCAAACCGACAATCTCTAGGATTTATAGACAGGCAGTATGCCAGAGGAATATGATATGAAGCTCTCCTGGGTTACCGGTATTAGTTTTGGAAGTCATATCGCGTGCGTATTGACAAAAATAATGAGGTAGGACAGTATTAACGTGTAGCGGCTGTCTCTAATAGCACGACTGCTGATAGGAGCCAGTGTACGAGGATAAATTTGGATTAAGGATTGGTCTGTAGTATGTATATGAGAGGTTGTATATTGTACGGCCCGAGGAACTTGAACTTGGTGTTGATCACTTTATCGTGCCGCGGCACAGACAGGTTTAAAACAGGTAATAGGACCTAATCGTTCCTCATAAAGCCAGGTATGTATACTTTTGATCAACAGTGCGAGACCAGCAGAAGATACATAACAGGGAAGACAGGGGAGAACTTATGGACGATACGGGGAGAAAAAAATGCTGGAAGAACAAGAAACAGAAGTAGCAGTTATGGGCCTTACTTTTATTGAGTTACATGTTAATTGAATCACGGCACTTGGGAGATGTTCTAGCCTCGGCCAGTACGAGTAAAAAAAGGAAAGCTGACAGCCGTGGCATAGTAGAGGGGGGAAGTTCCTTATATGTGCATTGGTAACACATCGAGATTGTCGACGCCACGTTATGATTCGGTCCTCAGACAAGGTCACCTGGGAGGTGAAAGGGCTTGAAAAGGATACATGTCTCTAAGCCAGTTAAGTGGAGAATTCCAAATTTGCAAGCAGGAGTTAAAAAAAAGGAGTTTGAGATCTCGTCCTGTAATCGTGCAATGGGTCGATTGAAGCAGAAAAAGTTGAATTGCTGGCCGCCTTCGAGGACGTACCGATACACAGCCTTGTGTGCCTCATAGGTATTCCCCACCCTCTTCTTTTCAACCGGGCTTCCTCACAGCATCGTCATGATGCAGTTGATATACTACAACAATGGCACATAACGGGAGTTCACACACATTTCTCCAAGTCAACGTCGGTGAATATACTTGTATCCGTCGAGGAAACGGTGAATAACAGTAGACCATCTACGTAGAGCTTAGCTTCGATCATCAACTCTGCAGAAAACGATCATGATCAACGCTGAAGTAGTGTTAACCTCTTATTTACAGACCGGGCGATTGCCCTCACGGCCATCCTTATCGAATCCGGGTCAAAGACCAAACGGCCCAACAGCTCGACCAACGCACTAAGACTGGTATCTTTCATACTTAGGCCGTGATACGTCGAAATGCGAAGAAGTTGGCGATATCCCCTGAGAAATAAAATCACTGATCATGTCCCACTCGGTGAAATCAAAACGACGGGTGCCGCAGAGTCTTCGGCAGGTGCTGTCTTCAGTGAAGCCAAAAAATATTTCACTGATCCCAATCCAGAGTCCAGACAACCAATTTACTAAGCTGATGCAGTTTGGCTATATCACTAAGCTGCATTCACGACCTTTTTTGGAATTTCTAAATTTTGTATCACGTGATACGTAATTCAACTTACCTCAGTGGTCGCTTACCGATTCTGAGAGTACTTCAAGCTGATCGAGGATTTGTGCTTGCTATGCAGTCAACACCGGACTTACCATCCTACTTGGCCCAATCAAGGACTCTGCTCGGCCTCCGTATAGGTCTATGGCTGAAAATCACGACATTTCAATGTCATATCTGAATGTACTTTCAATATCAGCCGCCGTTACTTTGCTTTTTTCCCCTAGTCAATTAATCTACCGGCTAGTCTAATTGGCCTTATGTAGCACCCCTTTGTTTGACCATCGATTACTATGAAAGGTAACGAGGTCAATGTCGTGTGATTGCATAAGAGACCTGTTGGATGGCTTTCGCTTAAGAGGGCGAATTAGGAATGTTCGTTGAAGAAGCTAAAGAGAGTCAGTGTCTTTGCCATTTTGTCATCCCATTCGGTTAATCAGTGTGGATACAGGTCGCCGCAACGCAAAGTACTCGAACTTCCAAGTTCCTATTCTAGATCCAGCTACATACTATGCCATAATCTATGTGGTCTCCTCCTGCCAACACTACGTCTTTTATCCTACAAGTCGTGGAAAGTGCAGAAATTAAATGGGTCATTTCACTCTGACTATATGATCGAACGCTCTGACAACCCTCCTGCTGTCGTACAAAGTTGTTTCCTGCAATCATCCGTAATTAATCTCGTAATCGCCATGGCGTGCGGTTGAGATGGGCTTTTTCTGAGATTCATACCCGTATAGCGCATCTGGTGTCCATCCGCGTCTCGTTCCTGATCTTCCTTGGATCGCATGGAATACGTGCCCTAGCTCTACGATATAAATACTAGGAGGTGTACACCAACACTCAGTATTGCAGATTGCGGACAATGCCCACTTCCAACTTACCTTTTGATGCCTATTTCTCAGTCCCCTACTACAGACAACTTGCAACCATTGACCTTCGCTGGTGTCTTGTTATAGCGCTGCTCTTTGCGTCAGTGCAATACGTCTTTGCTGTTCCTGCAGAGTTGCGGCATCTCCCCAAAGTTTCGCCGTATGCCATGATTTGGAGTTATGCTTGTAGAGAGTCCGTTGATTCTCGTGTTCGCCGGCTCATCCTTCCATTTGCCAAACGTGGTGACGGTGTCGTCCTCGTCTATATGCTTGGCAAATGGGGTGTTCACGTCCTCGACCCTGCCGTTAGTCGACTAATTTCTTTCCTACTTTTACAGTTCGAAGTAACGTTAGTTTCCGCAGCTCATCAAAATGGTGTGCCAGGACATGAATCAGTTCCCTAAGAAGAACTACCAAGATCACTTGCACTTTACGTTCCTTAGCGGGCCGAATGTTGTCTTCTCCAATGGTGATATATGGAAGCGTCATTCTGCATCGGTCAAGATAGCTTTTAATCGTGAAATTCCGGTTCATCGCTTTGTGATGCTTGCACATGAGCTCTTTGAGCGCATTGGCGATGGGGGTGTCTATCTATTTAGCGACCTTGTCCAGGTATGTCCTCGAATAGCCTCGTAACGCCATCTAATTGGAGAATATCAGTGTTACACGTTAGACGTTGTTGGTACCGCACTCTTAGGACATAACTTCCAGGCACTTCAAGCATCTAAGGATTCTTTTGTAGACCACTTCAATCGTGTTATGTCGCGCATCGCGACTCCGACACGCCTCATTTTCCCTTTCCTCGATAACTGGTTCCCTCGGCATGCGGTGTTGGATGACGTCAACGCGCTCAACGCGCGATACGATGACCTTCTGAAAATGAAGCGCCAAGATCTTGGACATGATCTACTTAGTTATCTGTTAGAAGACTCGACTTTATCCAGCGAAGAATTACGCTCTAACCTCGCAATCCTTTTCTCAGCCGGCCATGTGCGCTACTTTCTCTCCTATAACGCTGAGGTTACGCCGCTATTGGAAACTGACGCGATATTCATCTGCAGGACACTACCTCTGGCGCACTTTCCACCGCAGTTTACCATCTTGCCAAGCACCCTGAGTACCAAAGGAAGGCACGTGAAGAAGCTCAGACCGTGCTCAACGGCAGGATAGAGCCCACACTCCAAGACCTCTCAAACCTTCCCTTTCTTTCCGCATGTATCAAGGAAGCCTTACGCATTAACAGCCCAATCTCACTTCTTCCGGCACGATGGACACCTCAGCCCACTATGATTGGAAAATATGCGATCCCTGCGCACACTTCTGTTGTCCCGAATGTCTGTGCTGTGCACCAGAATGACAACAACTGGCCCGAAGCTCAGAAGTTTGATCCGTACCGGTTCATCGATACACGTCACAAGGCCGCGAACAATATTCCCTTTGGTTCCGGTCCGCGCCAATGCGTTGCCCGACAGTTCTCGCTTTTTGAAGTACGCATTTAATCTACAAGCGGAGCTAAATGCCTGACACGATGTAACAGCAACGAACACTTTTGTGTATGCTTCTTCTGGGTTACGAGTGGTCACTCCCGGAGAATAGTATGCATAGAGAACAGGTTCAGAATGAGTTTGGAGCGTTTGGACTTAGCATTCCTCATGCGCTTGATATCGAGTTCGTTCGACTGAGCGGGGATAAAGCTTGATCGAGTTCTTGCAGGGGTTCTACATTTCACATTTTACACTGTCAACCTGACTTTCTACGTATCTTGGTCACTTGAGGCAAAGCTGTGACTTCAAGCAGTAAAAAATAGATTGAATAATGTCACTTAACCAACATAACAGAATCATAACAGACGAGAAGAGTACTAGTTAACATCACACCTCTTTAGAAATTCGTGAAATCTCGTCCAACCCCTCGTCATTACCCCAAAAGGTCAGCACTGTATCAGAATCAACAGTCTGAGCGTCACCGACTCTTTCTTCACCGGTGACGGCACCAGCTTCTTGACTCCTCCGCATATCCTCAACAAGAAATCCTTGCAAGAACTTATCCTTGATCTCCCTATCAACTTTCTCTTGTTCTTCCACTTCATTACTACCCTTCCAAAACATCTTTTCAATCAGGTGCCTGACAACCGCTCTCAAGAAGAGATACCCGTGGCTCGCAGCAAAGGCAATCAGTAGCACCGTCATTAGCAGCTCCTTCGTCGCAGCAAGTCCCTCGTCCCCCCCTGAGAAGAGTTGCTGATGTACCTTGTCGAGCTGGGAAATGTGAACACTCGGGGTAACAGAACAATCAACCTGCGAGCGTGGACAGAAGAGGTACACGAGCGCTGAGTTGGTGAGTGCTGAGAGCCAAGTTAAGAATGTCAGGGCATCAAGCCATGGTCCTATGGTATCGGTACGAATTGGGATTGGACGGCGGTTGTGTACAGTCATCTTAAAAGCATCGGAACGGAGCTCAAGGAAGTTGTTTAAGAGTGCCATGACTAAAGGAGGACACATGAGCGCTTGTACGAAATATGGATTGGGATAGTACTGACCTGACGCAAGCGGCCAGATGGACGACCACACTGCAACATATCCAAATTGCGTCACCATCTCACTGTAATCTTGAAACGTTTCGTACTCGGGAAGTGACACTTCCTCCCGGACAGTATCCAGAAACTGTCGTTCAGCCAGTCCTCCTTTCTCCTTTTCATCCTCAAATACAACCCTCTTCTTCAAGCCGTTCTTCTCGTTCGGGGTCCCTGGTGTCGACGTAATCTTCTTGCCATCTCGGAAAGACTTCAATGCACGTAGGATGAAAGGTAACCCGACTTCAACGAACGTGTTTACAGCTTGATTAGTGACAGTATACGCGAACATTTGGTCCTTCAATCGACCGGGGTTGAGCTTATGCTTTGCATTTGATTCGTTGACATCCCAAAGTCCCTCAGAAAGGCCGGATGCAATCTTTGTCGATGTCCCATCAGATACAGTAGCTTTATATCCTTCCGTAGCCTTTGCCCTTTCGAAAATCATAGATTGCATAACTTGCATTACGCCTTCTCCGAATGGCACGTAGACAAATGCACTTAAACCTAAACCGAGGTAGGCAACAAGGGCGCTTAGTGCAAACGTTTTGAGCGTCAAAGATCTGTCATAGCTTGAGTGATGAGCATGATTTTCCCATGTTGTTAGTCGAACAGCAAATATTTGCCACAAGTTCAAGAATTGCGGAATCAGTGCAACAAAGAGAATGGTGGGGCTGAAAGACTGGTGTATTTGGGGTCAAATCGAAAATCAATACTCAGGGAATTCAAGACTTACAATGTACTGATGCCCCGGGCCGGTGTATAACTTCGTGACAAACGCTTCAAGGACAAAGATGCCAGTAAGCATGGCAAACAAGGTCCCTGCAAACAACAAAAGAACAGGAACGCTTGCAAGTATTCTCAGTTCGCGTTTCCACCATGGGAACCCGGGTGTATGATCCGCGCGACGCTTCTCAACACGGAATGAGCCTTGAGTTCCAAATTGAATGGACAGGATGCGTTCGCGGACACGCCACCACTCAACAAAGACGACGGACCAGAGGAAAATGAGGCTCGAGTAAAGAGGCGAATAAGGTGTACCGAAGAAGTAGAAAGTAAAGCCCAGTGTGGCAGGGAAAACTAAAGCCTTCGTATAAGAAGATAAAAATGCAAAGTATAAAGCAACAGAGTCTCCGAACTGCACATCGTCAGTTCTGAGTGGAAATGCAAAGACAAAAAACAAACCTGTTTTCGTATCTCTGCAAGCTGAACAGAGGCGACGTGGCGTGGCGTCCAGCTCCGAATCCAAGCGTCATTGAACTCTCGGTCATGAAGAGCCATGATTGACTCTACAAGATCCCAGTCGGAGGATCCAGGAACGATTCCGAGGCCTCCATCAGAAGGGATTGAGCAGATGTAGTCATAAATAAGGCGAATGCGGTCTGCTGGCGAAAGTGAAATATGTTCAGCATCTGAGCCTAGTGTTTTTATTGGTAGTCCGGATAGAAAGTCTGATTGTCTAAAAACAATCTCTGGTAGATGCCTGGCTAAAACCATCCTAGCAACCCACCTTTCACGCTTTGCGAGGTTTTCGACGTGACTGCTCGAGCATGATACAAGTACGAGAAGGTGTCCCAGAGACTCTCCACGCCTCCCTACGGCGCGCAGGCCCCCTTTGGTGAGAGCGTCGATCAATCGCGTGTATTGTTGCTCGGCCTTGCGAGAATCCTCGCGGATTTGCTGTTTCGATATGCTCGTCCTCTTCGTAGCCCGAAAAGTTATGACTAAATCGACATGAAGGGGCATTAGACTGAAACCTCGTGATGACGTGGAAGACTCGAGCGAAGTCTAAGGTGGCAACCGAATACGTTCTCGTTCAGTATTCGACTCAAGAACGACGTCACAATCGACTCAAACACGCGGAAAGCAGCACGTGACGTTACCTGTGGACGTCGCGCGCGCGAGTCCGACCAAGTTTATTTCAGTAACCAGTACCCATCATGTACTCTCTCTTGTGACTACGCTTCTTTGCCCCATAATTATTGCTGCTGCATTCGAGTCTGTCACGATTACGATCTACCAGGTGTATCTCATTGGAACTAAATATCACCACTCCCATGGAACTGGCCGAATCGCTGCCCAGTCCAGACAGACGACTCGTGTATCGTACAATATGCCGAAAAGACTATCAATGCCACTGACAATGGTCCATCCTGTCTATAGATCTAAGGAACAGTAAGAATTTACGTGTTGCAATTGAAGCTCTGTTCCTGCAACTCGCTGGTCGTGGACTTCATGATATTCGAAGGCTTCCTCGGGAAACCGCTTTCCGTTGCGGTGAGGATCTATGCCGGTGCTCTTATCAAGGGGCCTTATTCTTTCGTTATGCTGGCTGTGTATCAGTTCAACAGTCCACGACTATTTTCATTTCGCCCTCTTATTTCTTCCCTCGTCATGGTCCAGAATGTGCCATGTTAGTAGGGTATACCGGTTATAGTCAATGTATTAGCCGCTTGGGAAGACCTGCGCGCCAGTCATATCTCACTAAACTCTGCTTTTTGTGGTCTTAAATATTGTCTCTTGTAGAGGTAGGAGCGAGGCTTCTGTCAATGGTACTCGGAATCTTGGTCTCTCTGGAATTGGCCCTTCAATGGGTCTGAGACAATAGCAAGTTCTTCGATGGCGACAAACCTAAAGTTACTGTCTTAGTACAGTCTTCAGGAGCTTAAGTACTGATTAAAAGATCTCAGTCCACTAATGTTCTGAGCCGAAGATGTCCATCACATACCACACACTCAATGTCAATACTACACTGTTCTCTGTTGCTGTAAGTGTCTTGGGATTTATTTAGTCTCGACTGTAACGTTTCAGATCTTAGAAACGACTACATTGGTGCCTTGTCTTCCAACAGATAAGAATCCAATATTCATCCGATACGGTGTACTCTTGGAAATTGTTGGCTACAGTAGTCTGGCCAGTTCATTTGAATGCCTGTTGCACCATTGATCGAGATTATTTCTTTCAATCCTAATTGACCAGTCCTCAGTCCATGGCATCCGCGTGGGTAACACCGCGCTTTCTACCCCTTGTTCCTTCATCGATCCCTTAGCCTGCTGCGAGTTAGTATCGATGACGCACCATTCCTGATGAAACAGAAAATTATTGATTCCAAAGATTTCTAATATTTAACCCAATATTTTGACATTATATAAAACTTGTGCAGTAACCTGACCACCAAATGCTTATATTATCTTGTTAAGAGATCCACGGCCTCAGCATATCGAGCCCGAGTTCCCTCGACAACGTTCTCCTCAATAACCCACCCTTCGCTCTGGTGGCCTTCTGGGCCACCCTCCAAACCTTTGCGGAAGCCCTGTGCAACTAACCAGTCACGTACGTACTGCTTATCAAAACTCTGCTGTGGTCCGCCTGGAGCATAAGACGAGAGAGGCCAGTATCGTGAGGAATCAGGGGTAAGAAGCTCATCTATAAGGATGAGGCTCTTCTCCCCGGACGGCGAGGCGATGAGGCCAAACTCGAACTTTGTGTCGGCAAGGATGACACCACGAGTGTGCGCATAATCTGCTGCGGCCTTGTACAACTGTAGGGCAGCGGTGGAGATTTGTTCATAAAGTTCTACACCAATCAATTTTGCGGCTGAAGAAAGGATAAATTAGTTGATGCTCGTGAGGATCTTTCAAAAAATCGTTGAATCAACCTTGATCTGGCGAAATATTTTCATCATGGGCGCCTTGCTCGGCTTTTGTGGACGGTGTGAAGATAGGCTCAGGAAACTTCTGAGATTCTATGAGGCCTGCAGGAAGGGGTATGCCATGCACTGTCCCCGATTTCTTGTATTCGTTCCATGCTGAGCCTGGTCAAATCTTAGCTTGAAACACCTCCTTAATTATTGAGATGACAGACCGGAGAGATAGCCTCTCACAATCGCCTCGAGCGGTACAACAGAGGCTTTTTTAACAAGCATAGCACGCCCATCTAACTGATCTTTATACTTTTGAACCTCTTCTGGCATTTCGTCCACATTTGCAGTCACGAAGTGATTCGGAATGATATTTCCTAGTTTCTTGAACCAGAAGAGCGAGAGTTGTGTAAGGAGCTTCCCCTTGTCTGGAATTCCCTACGTCCAATTATAATTCCTGTGTCAAGAACATGTCAAAATCCAGTGATGCTTCGTGCGCACATTCTTCAAGATGACATCGTAAGCCGATATCCTGTCTGTAGCGACAAACAATAGATGATCTGGTGAAGATGTCGTATATACATCTCGGACTTTGCCTCGACTGAGCAAGGTGAGTCCGGGAAGATTCGTCGTCGTTAAGGAAGCCATTTGTATGATCGGTGTATTCGATGGGCGATAAGATTTCTTTTAGACAGCTGATGTAACATCAATTTTATCCCGAACTTGTTTCAGCGTGCTCAAAGACGCGTAAAAACCCGCATCTAATACAGGCTCTTGAGAAACATTGTATTTGCCTGAAAGAGGCGCTTGCTGGCCTCACTCACCAACCAATCCGCTCACTGTATAAATAAATGGATTGATAACTCTCTTCCCAATCCAACATGGAAGACATTCTGCAATTGGACCGTAGCTCGTATCAGCAGATATCGGGAATAGCACTCCTTTCTCTTATTGTATGTCACAGGATGCCCAACAAGGTGTATACTTATGCCCGTTGTATGGCATCTGAATTCACCAGATATGCAGTTTCTGCAGATGAATTCGTTCGTGAGACTGGGTGTTTGGTACTGACTTCGGACGGTACGGGTGACTAAAAGCTCAGGTACGGACGCAATGAGGGTGTTGTTGGTTTTTACTGGTGGGTGGGCTTGAGGAGGCTAACTTTGACAGTGAATAATGTTTTGCTATGTGCATACGTTCTTGGTTGGTTTTGAAGTGTACACTTTTGTGCTATGATCTGACATACTAAACGAAATATCTCTGAAGGACCTTGATCAAAAGGATGTGTCTTCCAGCGCGTCTGCGGTTGGCATCATGAAACCACTTCTGACACGATGTAAACCTGGACATTTGATGGCCGCTCTACTTGTTGCGTTGATCGCAATACAGCTTCTGAATCTACAGTCATCGAAACCAACCCTGAATGATTTTCTTCTTTCAATCTAAGAAACTCCAGGTTCCTCTAGTATCATGGAGCGACAGTCTTCCAACTCGTATTAGACAGCCACCTCATCGATGAAGCGGCATTTGTCTCTCCGTATTGGTTCGCCAGAGATCTCTACGTGTATGGATACCCTTATACAGTCTGTACAGAGCACGGCGAATCTCCGGCATATACATGTCTAGCGCTTCAGGTGAAGGTTCATTGACAAGCATCTGCTCAAGTGGTCTCCGTAAATCTTCAGGAACGGAGTAGATGTCACTGCCCATGATTGGAAAATTGTCCATGCAGACCTGAATGCGGGAAATAGCGCACCTGAGGTCGACTCGATAGTATGCAAAGGCCTTGATAGCCCTGTTAAAGTCCTCGCCGATTTTCATGTAGGCACTACTGATCTGCGTCTCTGTAGCCTGTCCTATGCTCCATTGCTGGAGGACTCCTTGTAGGCATTTTGTCGCGAGGAGAAGGCTGCGTACAGAGTCTGATACGCTTTGAACTACCTGTAATTGCGTGTAAAAGGTACTTCTACCCCGAGCGATGCGACCAAGCTTACTGCTGTACCATGGGGCAGTGTTTGAGCGATATGGTTGCCATTACTCCTGCCAGAAGCATATGTTTGACGAGAGTAAGGTTCCATGTCCACGAGTGCTTATAGCCAAATGTCTTTCCGCTAATGGTATATATACTCGAACTCGCCTTAGATGAGATCAAAACCTTTGGTGGAAACGACCCTTGGTGACGCCCGCGATCTAGGGGTAATCGACTCCTTGTGGAGATTGGCCTCGCTGATAGACAGGAGACAGTAGGGTTTCAGCTCCCCGCGCAATTGAAAGAGATTGGAGGGCTCGTGATTGGTTGGGTGGTTGGTATTACCAGTACGGTCCGCGCAAGAACAGGGGTCGTGGTACCAGAATCATTTGTATAAACTATAAAGGCATCTCGGTGTGTATCGTGGGAATGCCGGCCTCGCACTGGCTTACTTCCGTGATCTCTAGAAGCTATGCGCCGGCATCGGCGCATCGGCGCCTATCAGCCGCTTAAAGTGTCATGGCCACGCGTGAAAAGTTAGTCCAGTGCTCAACTGTTCCCGAAAATGAGATTCTCTAGATGAAGTAAACTTGAAGATGTCCTTCCCTCAGTCATTTTGATGCTAATAAGAGTGGGTACTCAGTACTCAGCTTCAATCATTGATGTATCTAACTAACCAGGCCGGGTTTGCACAGGCTCACTCTTTCACAGCACATATCTTGATGGTTACACTAATTGGTGTGGCTTTCACATCGGCGGCCTGAGTGCTAAGCATAAGGTTATCTCAGTCCTGAAGTTGTCCTGTATCTACCACTTCTTTACAACAGTAGTAACAATTATGGTACTTATTCAGGATTGACAGTTGCTCGTAGGGTGTCTTGACGTACCCAAGATTTTTTCGATATATCCTTTTGGCCATACAGCGAAACCATCCCCAATTTGGCCAGACAGCAATACCATCCCCAATTCGTCAAAATATAGCACATCAGAACTGGTCCTCTTTGGCAGGACACCCGAGTTGCCTTCTGATCTCACCTTGGACATTCGGTAGGCATATGGCGGCTGAATACCGGGGGTTGACACTGTTGAAGATCACCAGAGACTGTCTACCAAGTTGCTCATTAGGTGACTTCGAAAGATTGAAATATGTAAACTGAGAACTTCAGACAAAGATAATCTGTGTAGTCATAAATGACGTTTAAGGATGGACAATGAAGGAACGCTGAAGTAGTCTTTTTGGTACTCATAGTTTTCTAAGTTTGGTAACCTGGTTTCAGGCTCACGAGGTTGCTGGAAAATCAAACGAGTATCTGGACATGGAATGGTCTTTGTGTCATTCTCAAGTAGACACAGAATAGGTAGAAAAGAAGGCAAGCATAAGTATAACCTTAATAACGACGAGGCGAGATCTTGGTAATTCTACTCACATTTTCTCCTGACAGTATGAGGTCTTCAAGTATACCTGGCTTTTCCAAGTGACGATCTTCAATCACTCTTCGCGATTGTCAGTTGAAGCCAGAGAGCGAAGATAGCACAGGAACCATTCGTAGCTGGGCTGGGCTGCTAGTGTGGTGCTCTCAATAATGTCTGAAATGTGTGTGTATCAATTAGCTTGTGCCTCGGCATACCACTTATCGATAATATCGGGGAGACATGGTATCCATATTGCTTAACTTCTCATAGAGCTGAGAGTAAAGTCGGGGCATCAAAGTTTCAAGATCGCATAGTCTAGTCACGATGCGTCTTACAAAACTCCGGGACAGCCTGAGATAAGGACAAATAAACTTGACTCAAACTAGTTGCTACTTTGGGAACAAGGCAGAATTCCTGGCGGGGACAGTATATCGCCGTTCTGCTGCACGTTAGCGTACAATCAATTAGCACTGACTAACACCCTCATAGACGTTTGTAGATGTGGGTCTTCGATGCAATGAAATTGAACAATGGAGCAAGAAGTCAAGGTGTCATCAAGCAAAGTATTCATCAGTACAGCCACGATTATAAGACAGTCGTCCTCGATCAATATGCTCGGGTCGGGAATCTTTTCTTCTACAAAAATCAGACATATATCGGTTCCGAACCGATTAGCTGCCGGCTAGTCGACAAGCGACATATACCAAGAGACCAGCCTCTTTGCAATAAGATCAGCCATAAACCTGTGTTTTTATAAAGTACCAGAATAATACACGCGTCAAAGATACAAAGTACAAAGGGTGAGGTATGCAAATGAAGATGTAGATTATGTGAATGACCAGTACCAATCTGAGAGAAAATCGTCATGTATAGGATCATGCTGGACTGCTCTCATAAGCTACCCGACTGCCGACTGCCTTCCACATATCCTGACGAGCTTGCAATCCCCGGAGCAATTTGTAGAGCACCCGACGAACGTCCGGCATGTAAATCTCCAAGATTTCAGGAGAAGGATCTTCACCGAGACATTGCTCTAGTGGTACACGAAGTTCTCCGGGGATGGAATGTATATCACTGGGTCAAATATCCGCGCTGCGTTAGTTTGAGTTTCTTATCAAAGATCGAATGCTGTGACGAACCTGAGGTCGATTTGGTGGTGTGCAAAGGCTCGGACGGTCGTATTGAAGTCGTTACCGATTTGCACAAAGGCATCGCTGACCTGAATTTCGGTAGCCTGGTTAACACTCCATTGTTTTAGCAATTCTTGTAGGCGTTTCGTGGAGAGGAGGAGTCGGCGGACAGAACTCGGGACATCGCCTTGGTCTCTCTGTGTGCAGATAGTAATAGTTGGACGTTGAGTAACGTTGGTTACATGAATAGACATAGACTCGAGAGGGGGGAGGATAGAGAGCGATGGCGCGACATGGGAGGATTCATGAGACAGAAAGACTCACTGATGTTGCCGTCGGCGATCCGCTGATGCTGCTAAAGCTACCAGACGTGGAAGGCGAATAAGAAGCCATCTGGGATCGAATGCTGTGCAACTAGGAGCCGAGGTGTACAATCAGCGCATTGCTCGAGGGAGTACATACATATAACGAAGGAAATGACCTACCAGCTAGTGAGGGCAAAGAGAGATTGCAGTAACAGTAACACTGTCCGGAGGGTACGTGAAGCCGAGACTCTGTTGCTAGAGAAATACGGAGATTAGGACCTTATATGAAGATGGTGGATAGGTTAGATGATGGGTGGTCATGGCAGAAACCTACCTCTGACTCATCTCACAAGGTCAAGCAGGACGCGACAGATAGCATCGCTCTGTTTTGCAACAAGTGGACGTGGATGAGGTAAGCCGCACTGATCTCCGATGTTCAGAGAAAAATTTTGCCTGACAGAAGGATCAACTACATACGGAGAGACCGATTGTTGCTATCGAGGAATGAAACCAACCGACTGTCAGGTTATTTTGGAGGAGCACCCGACGGAAAACTGACAGGATTCGTATGTTTACTACGTGAGTTATACACTGATCATCTGTGGCCTCTCAATGCGTGAATGGCTAGGGAGGTTTTGAACACTGCGTAAAGAACATTTTTTTCGAGGTGAGACAGTGTCGCTCCTACATTTGTCTTCGCGAAGAGAGCCGCTGAGCTGTCAGGCCGTCGCATGACGACTGACCATGATGACGTCAACCAATAAAGCCTAATTAACAAAGATAGAACAAGGTATCGAAGGAGATTTGTCGACATGATGAAACAAGCGAGGACACGCGACACGGAACAATGATCCTTATACATATGTATACATGATCTAACAACGCATCACAGCCGCCGCTGGACATGGACCGACAATGACGATGAGTTCAAGGTTGACCAGTCAATACATGTTTACATACAACTCCTTAACACAGCACAAACAAGATAAATAATCTATTCGTCAAAACCTTTGACAGCCCTGATGCCCTCAACCAACCTACGATAATCTCCCAACAGCTCGCTCACCTCAGACAACCTAAGGTCGCCGGCCGAACACTCGATGAAACGAGCAATCGGAGGTGCTAAACGTAACGGACTCCTCGCTTGTGGCTCTGGCGACTGTGGCCTGGAAGACGGACAATCTTCCAAAACAGTAGGTATTGGAGGATTGTTCTGAGCCTAAGTAAATGGTCAATATACACAGTTACCGGAGATGATGGAGCTGTAAATCACCTTCAAACCAGCGAAATTTGACATATGCGCCAACCGATCAGTCAGAGTCTTTCTCGCTCTTGAACTTGACTTATCCTTCTTGTCCTTCCCTTTCCCTTTCCCTTTCGAACTTGCACTTAGCATACTCTCAAAGCTCCGAATGCTTCGTGCATCCGCATCACGACCCGTATACTCCTGTTCTTCATCTTCATCTTCATCACTTGTCTCAGTCTCGCTCTCCTCGACTCCACTCTCATCCCCATGAGTAGACTTCACAGATACCGGCCTTGATACTGTGACAAGTTGCTGCCCCGCCTCCTCTCCCCCTTTACTCGACCCACGGCCGATATCCAGCGCCGCTGTCAGACTGCGTATCGAGAAACCACTCTCACGACGCAGGAGCCCAAAGCCCGGCTTCGTGGCAGGAATCGGCGCCGCAGCAGTGGCAAGGACGGAGGATGAGGTGGTGACAGTAGACCCACTCTGTTGTGTGGCGTCTGCAGGCGCCGCCTGGGGCAACAAAGAACGTAACATCCCAAACGACGTGTCCATAACGCCCGTGATAACCTTGTTCGCCTGTTCAACCCCACCACGCAATTTCCCAGGGAGTCCATCGGCCGCAGCTGCAGTCAGTGGCGTTGGATCCATAATCGGGCTTCGATTGAGAGGTATAGGCGTCAGATCCGCCGCACTAAGGACTTTATCGGAATCCCCGAGCCCCAGAGCCGCGAGATCGACATTCTCGAGGAATTCAGCGACGGCCATAAGGTTAACGAGGCAGTAGCTTTCTTCGCCACCGACAGATTGATTCCGGTATCGTTGGACATATAGGAGACTTGAGACAAGATGCGGGGGGTTGGCTTTGACGACAGAGAAGATGATCATTGGGAGGAGCACATCACCTGATACCGGAGTTGGCTCGGCGGATGTAGTCAAGGAAGTGGCTGAAGACTCTATCGACTCGGGATTAAATTTGGATTCAGACTCGACAGTCTTGGATAATGGGGAAGCTTGGACCTGGTATGCAGATGTACTAGCGTGGGGCGTCTCGAGGCTGTCCTCGGCCTTCGTAGGAGCTTCGATAACGTATTCCTCAATTGGCTTTGGCGTACCGCTTGCAGTTGCATCAGAGCTTGACTGTCCAAGCGATACCATGATCCTAAGGGCCCCATCAGGTTCGCGAGGAGGCGCGTTGACCTTTGCCCGCGCCAACTGCGAATTCTTAGCTTTCTGCGCTCTGGACTCCTCCTCCGACATGATTCGGATAGGAGGAAGGCGAGACAGACCGTCTGTAAACGTGATATAGGCTTAAATACCGTGAATCGAAATAAAAGAGGGGTACTTACCAACAACTGACTTATGAGCTGCAACAAGCAAAGCTGCCTTGTCTCCAGGACTCCTACAGCCTTGCAGCTGGGATAATACTGGACACAAACGTGAGCTTTATTCCGAGAGTTTTCAAAGTGACGCTACGTACTTTCACCACAATCTGTGATGACAAGATTTAATTCTTTGCTTGGATGTTCCACGTGGATATCAAGATGTTCCAGCCCCAAGTCGAGCATATTCAGAGCAGCGACACGACTCGACAACGTTTGATCGTGCGATAAATCATCAGATGTCGGTTGCATGTATAATCTAACGGCTAGAAATCAGTAAAACAGTAGGTTTGAAGAAAAGAAGGCACGTACCGATCGTAAAAGAGGGTACATATTGTACGCTCAACAGCTTCCATGCTCTCCTTTATCTTTGCCTCACTCTCAATCTTCTCCTTGATCCTTTTCTCGTTCTCCGTGCTCTCACTATCCTCAGTATGCTCCTTCATCAGCCTTCCTAGGAACGACTCTTCAGAAGACCTCAACTCTTGCTCCAGCGCCAGATAAAAGTCTTGAATCCGCTCTGCAGTGTTCTCTGGTGCCTCCTCTGTCCAAGCAATGACATACTGCTCACCGTTTTCCTTCTTTTCTTTCTCTGGTGTATGACGACTCAAGAGCAAAGACTTCTTCTTTTCTTCTTTAACGAAGGGGTACCACTCCGCTGTGAAGTCGCGCACACGATCGCCAACCCATGATGGCATGTGGAGTCCTGTCTCCAAAAGAGCTTTGACTTCCTGTCTCAGCGCCTTATTCATGCCCTTCGCGATATCCTTGTGTATGATCTTGTGATCAATTGTGAATGCGGAAATTTCAATGATATGTTCTGGTGAATGTGTCGAGTCCAAAGAACGGATGGACCCGGTTGGGGAGGAGGGGACTGTTGTACTCGACTTGACTTGGTTTGAGGTGTTGCTGTTGCCACTTCCGAAGAGGGACGCAAAGGGATTGGAAATGCGCGAGGCGGGGGTGGTGCTGGAGGAAGAAACAACACGGCTGCCTGGACGGGGTGGAAGAGGTGGTTTGGTTGAAGGGGTTCTAGGAGGTAATGGAAGACATGAGCTGTGGGCTGGGATGGTAAATGTCGGATACGACGAAGATGGTGATATAAGAGGGAGATCCGGTAACGCTGACAAGGCAGAGACACGCGTTGAAGGGAGGAGAAAATCATGGAATATCTTCGAGTCCGGATGAATGGTGGAACGAAAAGTGAGCTTGTTACTACAGTTTAATTAGTGACACGTATGGGCAGTCTTCCAATTTACATACTAGTTCAGAGTACCTCGTAGGCCTGACAAGGTAACGATAGCTGCATTTTTCCGTGACGGACTATCACATAGAACAATATGATCCTTGAGAAATTCAGGTGTCAACTTGTCATGACCTGAAGATGGTTCTAGGGGTAAAAGAAGAGTAGACTAGATCTCGAAAAACGTAAGTTATGTCACGCAAAGAAACAAAATCCCAGAGCGCGCACCTTCCCGGTTGTTATTGCGCTCCAAATCTCTGTCCATTCCGAGTCATGGTGATCGCTCTCGTGCACCAATTTCTCGAGAATTGCCCAACCAACGCTCCCGGCATCCAAACCTATATTCTGGGCTGCAGCTTTGAGATTCACTAGTTGCAATTTGCTAGTAGCATCTCCTTGTTGGTGATGAGGCGAAGGTGGATGTATCGTCGTTCCTGTAGTTGCTGCCGTCGGCGAAACACGTTGTCTTGGTGTGTATGGAAGATAACGAGGGGTTGTCTGACTAGTTCCATTATCAACAGACGACGACGAAGATGAAAGCAGGGGATGTGCAGATAGTAATTCTTTGGATGGGACGCGTTGAAGGCGCGACCCTGCTGTACGACCTATGGACGTTGCGGGGAAGAGGCGATCACGGTCTTCGCTAGACGTCATGCTAGAGAGCAACCTACTTCACGCGGAAAGAACGCAAGAAAGCTTCAAGAACACGCCACTCCGCGCCAAAGGTTCGCTGAAGTACTTGCTAAAGACCGTCGGCCACGACAAGCACTAATATAGTCGATGACGAAGAGTGAAACGGACAACTCCGCTTAGAATCAACCACCATGGCCCATATGTGGTTTCCTGGCGCCGACTTCCCAAAGAATCGATTACCTTCTTCCAAACACGAAGGCTTCAATGGATTCAGGCCCCCGGATCTTCCAAAACCCGACGCAGGGTCTCATTCGTCGGCAGAACCATCGTGGGCAGCGTTGGACGCGCACTGCACTGCTCAATACGTCTTGACCCAAAAATGTCGGCCTATACCAACGTGAGGGCTATTTCCCTGTGTGATATTCAAACCCGACGCTGCATTTGACAGACTTGAGCAGATGCGAGAGGAGCTGAAACCAGACACACCAGAGTCACTCAAGAAAAGACTTGAGGGCTTGAAGGTTCAACATTTGTCTGACCTCCAACGAATGTATCTATGGCACGCTGAGGAGTATCTCGATGATGCTTATGACATGTATCGTGCTCTCGATGAAGTCACATACCCCAGGAAAAACGGAATCGATGAAGAAGATCGAGATCGCCACATTTCAGTAAGATATTTCTTTCTTTCTATCTCGTATCCATGCCTGAAAAGTATATAGATGTTCTACGAGGAATCGCGCCGATACATACAACGACAAATGCGATGGGAAGACGAACAAGAACGCCTGCGCTACTCTCACCTAGAACAGATTGTTCCACTTTACCGAGAACTTCAACAGACAGAAATTCGCGAGAAAGAGGAGCGGAAACGTCGTGAAGCTGACTTTCCTACGAGCATTGAGGATTATCATTCCAAGTCCGCGGATGTCAAGATGCGGGTTGCGAGATTCTTGCAGACAACAGATGAGACTCGACAGGAGAAGATGCTTTCTGACTTTGGATGGGCGTGGAGACAGGTTAAGCCACTTCAGGAAATCTATAGGAAAAATGTAAGCTTATTCATACGCCATGATGATTCAGTAACGACGGTGTCGTAGGACGCATTTAAAACCGAGATTGTCTTGAAGATGATGGAAATATCCGCCGTTAAAGACCCACGACAGCGCGTTTTCTAGGTCCTGTGATGGTTGTCTGTGCATCTGGATTCTGATTCATTGATAAAAAAATGCCCTCTTATCCAGCAAGAACCGTTTCAAGATTGATCGAACAAGGGCACTCTGACAATTGGTCCATATACCAGTCTTGACTTATTAAACTCGCTGGCTCAAGCAATAATTTGACCTACAAGCAATGTATATAAGAGGTTCTTGCCACCTTTGGTCGATAGTCAAAGATACCAGTGACGGACAGGTTGTACATTCTTAACTATGGCTAGGATGTTTCTAGGTCTAGTCGTAAGGTGTTGCTAATAGGATGGTATTTTTTTTGGCCAAGTGATGGACGCTGATCTCCGAATTCTCCCAAGGCCAACGGATACGGCTGTCTTCTCACTTGCAGTCGGGGTTTCTTATGGATGCAGTTGATCCGTTCCTTTCCAGCATCTTGAAGACCATTGATGATAGGAAATGTTGACGTGCGTCGTACACTGCTAAATAACGTTGAGTCTCGATGCCCCTCGAAAACTACGAAGCTTTTATTTGTGCAAGGATCTTACAAGAGTGTTCTCCTTGTCAAGTTTACTTTGTGCCTCTGATTCTGTTTTCTCGCTTCAGGGGCCCGGGAGGATAGACCTACTGCTAATGCATTAGCAGTCCCGGTTCCCCTTCTTTTGAGACGGTGTCCTATTGTCTTATCTAATTTTTTTTTTTTATCAAGCCAGGCCAGGCCGCTTTTGATCACCGGCGATTGTAGTGACCTATTGAATCCGACTGTGTAAACTTTTGTCCGAAATGTTCGGCATCTGGAAAAAGTGTGGTGTTTGTTTTGCTCGCTCGACATCCATCGTTTTAATCAGGCTTGCGATCGTCGGAAAAATATGAGTCTGGGAAGAGACGAAAAAGAAATAATCCGAAGGCCATTATCGCCATTATCGGAATTAATTTTGTTTTTATGGACAGTACCAGAGACCCAGAAACCATACGAACAGAGCTTGTTGAGAACACACTTTCCTTATTTTTAGTTGTGTCATCTGAAGACGTCTTTCATAGAAGTCTTTTAGACAGTTGTTGGGCAGGATAGCGCCACTCTTGCAAAAGAGTGGCAATTCAAGGGTGACTTACAGCAAAAGCCAGAACCATACGAATGACTGGGGTTGGCACCGGTGAACCACAGGCTTGTGAAGTATATCAGCCGTATTGAAAAATTGTCTATCAGCTTTCTCAGCTCGCTTGACCATGAAGTGATCTGCTGGTTCTTCAGGCTAAATGCAGTGGCTCATACAAGCGGATATTACTTTGCTCTGAAGGATGGATATTCCATCAAAGTAAGAGAATCAGTTGAAGTGTGTACACCATTCGTATGTTCTACTTATGTCCCAGACATTGCGAAGGTGGCTCGTATTGATGTGGCGCAGCGTACGGGTATCAACAACTATGCAACATTGATTTGGGACTCATGAATTGAAGTCACAGTTTCGTATACTTCTAGCATGATAGACGATCCCTGTATCACCATCGCAACAATAATGGGATACAGTATCTGTGAAAGGCTTATCTAAGATCACTTGACATGCCGCTAGGTTAGCGACATACGACATGGTGAAAAGACCATCCATGATGTATGATATTCTGGACCGATGACAGCTGGATTGCTTGTGCAGAGGTGGTCAGATTGACCGAAATGACCTTGACAAGCTTTGCATCTGATTTCAGATGGTGTAACATTATTTTGGCCTGCTTGTATGGGCCTGTTGCAAACACGGCGTCACAGAGATCTGCCCAAATCTGAATATATCCAAATGCTTAGTAATATATATAATTATTATCTTGATTATTTTAAATTAATGTAAGGGTATTTATTTTATTCATTTATTTTGGCTCTGGGACAAGATCCATATTTTTTTAAAAAATCAAAGATTGATACAGGCCCACAGGGCATGCTTTCTACACTTGATAATGACTTTCAGAAAATTCAAGCACAATTTAAATTTGATTTTGAGACATACACCATAAAAAATCCTGTACATCTTCTGCTACAAGCTGAAGCACTCTACTAGTTACTGCAAAAATTCAGCCAAATACCAATCTTCTAACTTGCATTCATCAAAAATTTCTAAGCTAAGCATTAGCTGTGAAATGACAGAAACTTGATATTACACATCTATATTTGCATCAGATGTTG
>JAGGAP010000302.1:0-37971 GCA_017657235.1 Termitomyces sp. T73sscA | reverse complement strand
GGCAGGTCATGCATGAAGTTGCTAAGTTCAAATTGCTAGTGTTGTAAAAATGTAAAGTCAGTATAAAAGCAAGCCTCCCACATTAGCCTATACCCAGGGAGCCCAGGTGTACTAGGCTATAGGGTATACCTGGTACTGTCATTTTTGTAAATGTTAACCTCATCTCGTGTCCACTGTTATATGTACAAGAATACAATCTGATTCTTGACAAATGTGAAAACAAAGAATAGATTAACAGATGAGCTCATACATGGTACTAGATGCATATATGGATCAATATCCTGGTAACCAAATCTGGCAGATGTCATACCATTTCTGACCAGATAAGGGTCTAGTGACATATCTAGGCAGACATGGCTAACTATCCAGATTGTAGCCTAGGTATGTGATTGTATTCCATTTCTACCAGGCTATAAGGCATATATGGTACTGTACTTTTTGTAGATGCTATAGTTTAATCATCACCTGCTGTGAAATATAAAGGTGGGAAGCATTTCCAAGGGCGAATTAATCATCTATCTCTTGGCCCTCATTGCGCATAGTTGGAAACAATGAGCTTTTGTTGGAAGTAATTGGGATTGGCACAAACAGCTGCCAATGACAGTGGAGAATTGTCAGAGCAAGGAGATGAAAAACAAATTATATGTCAGAGATGGTTTGTCTACTGTTCATTGACAACTGAAGGATTGCTGCTCTCAATTAGTGCCTATCAGAGACAAATCACCATTATTTTAATGATATGTTATAATCAACTCCATATATCTAGGCAGGCCCACTCTCCAGCTTTCAAACTGAACAAATCATCTATTTGTTACAATACAATTTGACTATACTGGGTGCAGGGAACAATGTTCTTTTGCAAAACAATGTAAAAACACAGTGAAAATAATCCAATCAATTTCAAAATATTCCTTTAATATCTTTGTCAAAATCATAGAAAAATTATTGTAACCACTTGTCACATACCCATGCATGGAATGCACTGTCAAAGAGTCACACATCTGTAACTGCCACTGACAAAATTTTTGACAAAAATATTCAAAGAAAATGTTTAAATCAATTGAATTATTTTTACTGTGTTTTTACATTGTTTTGCCAAAGAACATTGTTCCCTGCATCCAGTGCTACTCACTCTTGTCTTTCATATATCATGTTTTTTGTTTTGTCATGTGAACCATCTTAACCTGACTTGGTTTTGGTCAGGCACATCCACCTTGTTCATCTGACTTGCATAAATGGCATCAATAGATCTTGTTACCTGAAGCCATTCAGCCCACTTTACCATTGAGTAGTGTATCAATTCTAGTTCTCTCTACATGTTGCAATCCAAGAACAATGACACCATAAGCATGCCTCCATCAAAGAGACAGACAATGATTTCCATGAGATATCACACTTATCACATAATAACAGACAAAGCAGACCAACTATATATATACTTGATACTGTACAAACAGCACCCTCAGTCATTGTATCACAGACTGAGAGTGAGCTCTAATTACTTATGGACATTAGATACCAACTAACTGTACTGTAAATTAAGATACTTACTTGTATCTGTGATCATTAGATACAGAATTCAGTCGTTGTATCACAGACTGAGGATTAAGATACTTACTTGTATCTGTGATTATTAGGTCCCACAGCTTCACATTCCAACAGGTTATGGGAGATTGCTGCTCTTATTGCTTGGACTAAACTGACAAGACAATTTTTGTGGCCAATTCATCAATCCCAGCTATCTGGATATCACAATTGACCCATGCAACCAATGTGTAGGGCCCCCCTTGCATTATCCTGCATCGTGTTACTATTGCACTCTACACACACTATGACAACACCTGGCTCAGAAACTAAGACTCCCGCCTACTCGGAAATACCTCCTACTACATCTCCTATGTTTACTTCTAGCAAAATCACTGAGATGTGCCGGGTTGATAATCCTTTGAATCCACTTGTCCTACCAGTAAGTAAAGTGATGGCAGGTTGGACTGGCCATATCCTTGATAGAAATGATGGAAAATAGGCCAATTGGTCCTATAATATGAATCTTGAGCTCTCAATAGTTCAACTATGAGAGTATATCTTTAACGCACTTGCTGAACCACATGCAATCTATAAACCCCACACACACTAAGCCTGGACTAGCAACAATCACCTAGTGTGTTCATTTATCAAGTGAGCAATCTCACCATTGGAGCAGAAGCTGTGCGCTAATGAGTGGAATCCCATGGATTTGTGGATATATTTGAAGGACAGACATGGTGGTGTGGTGCCGGTCTAGCAGGTCTGGCTACTCCAGGAGGCCTTCATGACAAAATGCTTCCTGCCTAAATCCCTCACTAAAACCGCAGACAACATCATAGAGAAGATTGATTGAGCTTTCAATGCAGGAGAGGTCACTAAAGAACTTCTCCAGTCAATTGCAATATTGTCTGCCCTGTCCAATAAATCTTACGTGCACATTTGCTCAATAATCTCAAGACCTCACTGCTGCTGGTGATGCAAAGAAGTATGGCCCATCTGAGATCCAACAATTCCTGAAAGGTGAGCAGACACTCATCAATGCAGACAAGTCAAGCCTTGGAGATGTGGTACTAGCAATCACAATAACGGCAAGGACATCGAAATATGCAAAGTTGATCTGCAAGAGATGTAAGTCGAGGGGGCATTGGAACTTTAATGGTCACACTCTACCTTGATGCATTCTGGAGGGAGGTGGCATGGCCAGAAAGACTGTTGAGGAGTCAAAAACAGCTTGCTTGGCTCATTTCAAGGCACGAGACAAAGATCAAAAAAAGTCAAACTCAAAGATTACAGTCACACCATTGAGTGGGAGCATGTTTACTCTTGAAGGTGATCTGGAGCTTATAGCAGCATATATGGCAGCTCGGGAAGGGAAAACAGCACCCATGGTGAAAACAGAGTTTGCAGGTCTAGCTTCAGATACTCTACCAACAATGAGCTCAGTCAGGGAGATTGAGGATTTAGAATTCAATGTCTTTATCGTGGAGAAGGAGACAAAAGCCAGAGTTGATTGGACACGCCACACCAATCATGAGCAAGTCAACAAAACAGTACTTGCAGCGTCATTTGAAGCCTTACCCTTCTACCTTGACTTAGGAACTACTGTCTATATTATGCCAGAATCATCCAACTTCATATTCCTATCCCCAATCACAGAGCGCTCAATTCAAAGTGTAGGAGGATCATCTATTGCTGCAACTGGTATAGGAAAAATATGCCTCCATACTCATACTCAAGAAGGAGCAATTCTGGAACTAGATGACGCATTACTTGTCCCTAAATCTGCTGTATGCTTACTCTCTGTCAGTAAACTCACAAAGCATACTAGTGTGGAGATTACCTTTAACAATACCAGTGCTACTCTCACAAAAATGTCTACTAAGGAGATCATTACAACCGCTGACCCACCTCCCAATAAGAACCTCTATGCACTCAACCTTCAACATGATCATGCACTCACCATTCATGACACCCCAAATATCCAAACCTGGCATAACAGGCTGGGGCATGCAAACTATCAGGCCATTATGCAAATGGCTCAGAGCAGCATGGTTAAAGGTATGCCGAGAATCTTTCCCTCAAAACTACCTAAATGTGATTATTGTATCCTTGGAAAACAGGCTAAAGTGCTTATACTGAAGGAAAGAGAAGAGGGAGATGGACATCAAGTAACAAGGAGACTGGGAAAGATCTGGGTTGATTTCACAAGCAAGGCTGCAGTAGCATCATATATTAAGAACCGAATATAGTCAATGACTATACCAATAAACCTTGGTCTATCCCTCTAAAGAGCAAAGATGATGGTTTTGGTGAGCTGAAAGCATGGATATTAGCACAAGAGAACAAAATGAGTGAGAAACTGGGTGTCCTGTGCACTGGTTGTGATAACAAGTTTAACAGTGAAGAACACAAACAATGGTACAAATCTAAGGGCATCATTTTAGAGGTTGGGATGCCCTACACTTCTGCACATATAGGGTGAGTTGAGAGAATGCACTGTACCCTGATGGGAAAGGCTAGGTCAATGCGGATTGCAGCTCAATGCCCAGTGTCTTTGTGGGATGAGTTCTACTTAACTGCAGCCCATCTTCATGGAAAAACCAAGATATCAGCCATAGATATCATCACACCAGATGAGTTATGGTATGAAAAGAAGCCAGATTGTTCATACATTAGTGAGATTAGATGCCAGGTATTTGTGCTAATCCTTCACAAGCATAATCTGAAGGTCTATGTGCAGTCAATTGAATGCGTACTAGTAGAATATGACCAGAACTCTAAAGCATATTGATGCTATGAGAGATCGACAAGAAAGGTGTACAGCTCTTACTACATCAAGTTCATCAAGATCTACAATGAACAACCATTGCCACCCACACTAGCGCTACTCAACAACAAGACAGAATTAGACTTCCCAACCATGGACTCTATAAAGAACCAATCATCCTTCCTCCCAGCACCAGTACTTACTGACAACAAAGAGCTGCTGATTATTCCTGGTCATGCCAATCAGTACAAAGATTACGATCTCAAACAGGAATCCAGAGTGGCCAACATACCTATGAACCCTGAGCCTGCTGTGCCTGCACAAGTCCCTGAACCCACTATACATAGACCACCTCAACTGCATTGATCCAACTGAGCACAGATTCCACAGAGAAGATAGCTACAAATGATCAACTGGAGATCTGCTTGGAAAAAGCAGTGAGAGAGTTTAAGAAGGCCATGAATCGAGTAAGAGAGACATGGATAGACAGGTGAAGGGCTCTTGAAGAATTACAACAAGACATACCAGGAGATGCCAATTCTAATGTAGATCCCAGAGAATTTGATCATATTATAGCAGTGCTTAATGCAATTGAGAACCCATATGAATCAAGCCCTGGGCCCAATTCAGACACTCCAAGGAACCTCAACAAGGCCCACAAATCGTTGGACTGGCTATACTGGGAGAAATCATATCATGAGGATCTGGAGTCACTGGAGAAGATGGGAGTGTGGGAGCTTGTACCATGCAAGAAGATACCACCTGGGAAGAAGATCTTCAAGAGCTAACCCATATTCTCTATTAAGCGCGATGAAAAAGGTGAAGTTATACAATTGAAAATGCGTTATTTACTTCAGGGTTTTTCAATGGTCCAAGGCTGAGACTATGAAAAGACTACTTCACCAACAGCATGCACAGAATCATGGAGAATACTACTCCATCTTGCAGCAAAACTAGATTGGGACACAACTCAAATTGATGTAAAAACAGCTTTTTTAAATGGTATGTTACCTAAGGAGGAGCAGATCTACATGGAGCAATTAAAGGAGTTTGAGGAGGAAGGAAAACAAGGATGGATCTGCAGGTTGAAGAAGGCAATCTATGGAATGAAACAGGTGAGGATGATATGGAATCAGACTCTGGATAATGCCATGAGAAGGTTTGAATTCACTCAGTTGAAGTGTGAGGCATGCATATATTATTGGAAGACTAACATGGGCATGGTTATAGCGGGAATCCACATGGACAATGCCCTATCTATTGCTAGCACAAAGGCAGCAAATGATGACTTTATCACACAGTTAAAGCAAACTTGGACAATCTCAGAGCTGGGAGCACTAAAACATATCATTGGAATTGCAATAGATTGGAATAGACTCAACAAACAAGTATGCCTATCACAAACAAACCTCATTGACCGGATGGTGACACAATTCGACCAATCTGATGCATCCCCAATTGCAGTACTAATAGGACCCAGCTTAAAACTATGGCAAGTCGACAGGACACTGCTCAGTCAGGAGGAGCTCAACAAAATCATGCATATACTCTATGGACAGTTAGTTGGAGGCCTACTCTGGTTGGCCATTTCTACATGCCCCAATATTCAATATGCTGTGCAACAATTGTCCCAATACTTCTACTTTTACACTCACTGGAATGCAGCAATCCGGATTTTACAATATTTGAAAGGAACATAGAGTCTGCAGCTGTATCTAGGGGGTGGATCAGAGATTAACCTGGTGAGTTTCACTGACTCCAATTGAGCCAATTATTTAGACACACAACGGAGTGTGGGAGGCTACACATGGTCTTTAGATTGGGCTTGATATTATGGTCTATAAGGAAACAAAAGACGGTTGCCGCCTCTTCTTGTGAAGCTGAGTATATGGCCACCTTTAAAATGGCACAAGAATGTGTCTGGTTATGGATGGTGATGCACACCTTGGAATACTCAACAAATGGGGAAACCACAATGCTCTGTGATAACAACTTCACAATTAACCTATCAGAAGACCCACTCTTATATGTGCAAGTCAAACATGTCGATATTAAATATCATTTTCTACATGAATGAGTCACCTCTAGGAAGATTAACCTTGCAGTACATCAACACCAAGGACAACATTGCCAATGCCTTCACAAAAGCACTACCTGCTTCCAAGTTCATGCAACTGTGAGATATCATAGGATTATGGTTGGGATGATTTTGCATGAGGAGGAGTGTTGCAATCTGAGAACAATGACACCGTAAGCATGCCTCCATTAAAGAGACAGACAATGATTTCCATGAGATATCACACTTATCACATAATAACAGACAAAGCAGACCGACTATATATATACTCAATACTATATAGACAGCACCCTCAGTTGTTGTATCACAGACTGAGGATGAGCTCTGATTACTTACAGACATTGGATACCAACTAACTGTACTGTAGATTAAGATACTTACTTGTATCTGTGATCATTAGATACAGAATTCAGTCGTTGTATCACAGACTAAGAATTAAGATACTTACTTGTATCTGTGATTATTAGGTCTCACAGGTTTACATTCCAACACTACACAAAATGAATGTAGCTTGACAATTCTGCATAGTTGAGGGGATGCACCAATTATGCTCGCCTTGTGTCTGTTGACTTACAAAATCATCTTTCTAGCCTGAGAATACACTACAGATATCCAATTATCCATCAAGGAGACAACACAGCATTTATCACAAAAGGTGTCATTAGGGGCCACTACATGATTAAATTGTGGTTAGATGGTTCCCCAACTCTCTTACATAAGAAAGAGAGAGGGTTCTGTCAAATTCAAATATCCAGAACAGTCAGCATGACTTTTTGAATCTTGGACATTTTCTCAGTAGTACTCAGATAGCAGTCACAATCACTGCAGGTTATAATTGATTGCAGTTGTGCAAAACCATGCCTTTTTGCCTTTTCTCAGACTTATAAGATGAGCATGCTGATTCAGTGTTAGTGTCACTGTCTGCAGTCTTTTGCATTAATCTCCGCTGCTATTCAAGGATTACATCACTCCTTGGTTTGCATTCTGCACATGTGATTCTTCTTTCTTTGAGCATTTATGTTCATAGTTACTTGATAGATCCCATTTTTCCTCCAAGCCTGGCTGTCGCTTCACTGCATGTCTCTGCTTTTTTGTGTAAATTGTTTCAACTCAACATCTAGTTATTGAAAGCATCTTTCAATCTGCCTATCTCTTGGCATTTGGTTAGGCATTGATTTTAACAAAACATTTTCTTCAGTAGCCAAATTCATGACCCTGTGCATATTCTTAACTCTTGCCACCATACACGATCTTGAGATACATCAAATTGATGTGATCAGTGCATATTTAGAAGGAAAACTCAATGAAGAAATATACATGAAGTCACCTGAGGGAGTTGGAAAAGGGAAATACTGGAAACTCTGTAAAGCTATTTATGGTCTTAAACAAGCTGGATATAAATGGAAACAATGCCTTCATGATGCTCTGTCTAAACTTGGATTTATTCAAACAAGATCTGATGACTGTTTATACATCTATTGATCTTCTGGTGAAATTGTCTTGATAGTTCTGGTCTATGTCGATGATATGGCAATTGCTAGTAGAAACACTTGCCAAATCATATCCTTCAAGGAAAATCTATCAAAAGATTTTGACATAACCAATCTTGGAAAAATTAGACATATACTAGGTCTACAGGTGACTTGCAACAGAGAAAAATGCATAATTTGATTGGATCAATTGATCTATATCAATTCAGTATTGGAGCATTTTGGAATGTCCAATTACGGACAAGTTTCCATGCCTATGATCACCAATCATCATTTGTCTCTCACACAATCCCCAAAAACCCCAGATGAACTGTCAAAGTACATTACTTTTGCCAAGAGAATAAACTATCTGTCTCTTGTCAGATCCCTGCTCTACATTACACAAACAAGGCCCGATATTCAATTTGCAGTCGGACTTGTGGCCCAATTTGCAGGAAATCCTGGATATGAACATCTTGCTGCATGCAAGCAAATTCTTTGTTACTTGAAAGGTACTAAAGACCTAGTGCTTGAATTAGGTGGCCGTCTAGAGAAAAGATGACATATGCTTAGTCAGATGGAGCGATGCTAATTGGGCACAAGATGCCTATGATTGCAAGTCCATCAGTGGCTGGTCCTTTGATTTGAATGGAAGTACGATTTCTTGGTCATCAAAGAAGCAAAGTGTCATCGCCACATCTACAGTCAAGGCCAAATACATTGCTTCTTTTAATGCCACCCAAGAAGCCATTTGGCTTTGAAATTTACTATCAGATCTCGATTTCCCTCAAACTGTTGCCACCATAATTCATACAGACAATACTGGAAGTATAGCTCTTTCAAACAATCCAGTTGCCCACTCTCAAGCCAAGCATATCAATATTCAGTATCATTTCATTCAGGAACACATCAATTAAGGAACGATTAAACTAGAACATATCTCGACGAAGCATATGATTGCAGATATATTCACAACGAGCAACTTTTGAATTATTTCATTATAAGCTCGGTATATGGCGCACTCAAGTGTTGTCGAGTGGGAGTGTTGAGGAAAGCGACAAATCACTACGTGCGTCACAATGTCATAATTAGTATGTATTGAATTATCTCACCATGACATCAATAATCAATCATGAAATTGTCATAAATACGTTGAGCTTATAATTAGTATAAAACCCTCCTATTCCCTGAGGTTCAGACATTCTTTCGGTCTGAACTTCAGGTATGTTATATACTTTACATTACTGAATATGAACTTATTCTTTCGGTCTGAACTTCAGCTTGATTAATTAGTTCTGTATTATTCTACTGCGCGGAAATACAACATGCTCCGACAAGGGGTTCTTAGCATGAGTAGCATTGCGTTGGATAGATGGGTACATTCCAGTGGGCATTTGCTGCCCAAACAGCTCCATTATGCAAGTGTAGTGATCATTCTTGCTAGACACCTTTACAAGCTTCTTGCAAGGCTTCTCCAACTCAAACAGTTGCTGTAGTGCAATCGGATCTTCACGGCAATGCACAGAACTGTCTTTGACACTGGTGTTGTCAACTCTAGCTTTTATTTTCTTTCAATACCATGCGACTAGATTGAACTTAGCATTTCAAAGGTGGTCGGCCTTAATTTGTGTTTTAATTCTGAGATGGCGGTCATATATATTGTAGGCTTCATCATTCTCAAGTACCTCAAAGCAGTGGCAGTACAAGCCTCTTTGCTCATCATCCCATTGGTATGTCAAGGACCTGTCAGGCATTCCAGCAATCTGGGTCTGCAATCACACAGGTTTGGAATGAGGAGCGGTTGGTAACAGGGGCACCTGTCTGTGCGCTTTGTAGATCTGCATACCATTCTCCAATGGGAAAGGTAATATTTCTCACTTGCTGAAACTCAATACTCACAAAGGTATCAAGGACTCGGTCATGGATCAAGATTTCCTTTTCATCAATCATTGTGTGAGCAAGGAAACAGCAGCCTCTAAATTGTAAGACATTTGCGGGAATTCCTGGATATAGCTGAAGAATCTCCAAAAGGTATTCAGCCTTTTGAGCCATGCTGTGTCCCATCTGGTGGCATGGCCCCTCCTCAATCTGAATCATGATAAGTTTTCCCTCTCCATCTTCGATGGTAGAGGAGTATACTAATTCAAATCTATTGGAGGGGCGAGCAGTACCTCTTCTTCTGGCTCAGAGTCCATAGTGAGATCACTTAGCATATGTGCCACCTCATTATCACTGGTTCTGGTGTTCTGGGGGTCAACCTCGCTTTCCGAGTCAGACATGGATTGTAGGTCAGGAATGGTATCTCCTTTGCTATTGTACTTTTTGTTGGCATCTGATTTCCAGAGGGTATCATCCATGAACTCATTGGCATTGCCTATTTTGACCATCCCAACGGAGAGGGAAGTCGTCTCACTAAGACCATCAACTCGCAACTGTTTGACATGCTCAAAATCCACCGTTTGAGGAAAGTGAATGCTATTGGCACTGAGATGGGGGGGTTTATTGCCATTTGAGGTCTGTCTGGATTGTCAGGGCAGTTTTGTGAGAAATGCCCATCCTCTTTACAGATGAAGCACTTTCCAGAGGCTTTCCAATTCTTCTTGCTCTTCCTTGCTAAGGTTCTGGCCGTTTGAGACCTGTTTCTTATTGGGAGCTGAGTAATTCTTATTGTTCTGGGCACGATATCCTCCTGTATGATTATTACTAGGAGTGTTTCCTGTCATAGCATTGGTTTTGCTACCAATGTTTGACTGATTTTGTTTCTGTCGGAATGAAGGGGTATTCTTGCCCTTACAGCCATGATTATCATTTTGTTCATGATGGTTCTGAATTAGGTGGTTGACCGACTAATTATTAGGTGCCGGTGTATCACGGACATCTACGTTCTCTGCCATTTCCTGGTACTTGGCTTTGCAAACCATGGCTTTCCAGGAAGTGTGTTCCGGATTCAAGTGTTCACGAAGCAACACTTTGCGCAGAGGTGCACAAAATCCATTGAATAATTACACAACTCTCACGCGCTTACTGTCAGCACCAACAATAATGATAGTTCATTGAGATCTGCGACGTAGTCTCGAACAGATCAATTCCCTTGCGAGAAGTTGTGTAACTCGGTACGTTGTTGATTGCGGACGTCTATTGGGAAACAATGATTAAACAGTTCTGTAAAGAACTTCTGTAGACTCCACTTCTCAGGATTCAGCGGGGCAGAGTGCGTCAGGGATATCTGGTTGCCATATTTTAGTAAGAGTTTAAGATTTGAGGTACTCACTACTATGGGTGTCCTTGGGTGATCAGTCCAAGGGGTACCAACAGACAGTGAGTCAGAAAGTTTTTCGAAAGCAGATAAGCGAGAGCTTGGTCTCATTCAAAATCCGCAGCGTGATGTGACGGTGAGGTTACACGAGAGAAAGAGTCTTCACACAATAAAAGAATGGGTGTAAGCTCTAAGATTGGGAAGAACTCGCTACACGATACACAGTGCGGGTTTATATACCTGTAGCCAAATCAATATATCAATTGAGTCCTCGACGAATGATATTAAAAGGTCCCTCAATGGAATTTTGAAGACAATGTAGAGTCTCACTGTCAAGCTTAATGTAGCATTTTATATCAAACAAATGTACTCTTGTGTGATGCAATGACTCTCAATGCAAACCTTAGGTAACAATTCCTCTTCTTCTGTACCTGTAAAAGTACATCCTGAGTTCGGCAGGTACTCAGGAGTAATGTGGTAAATAAAGCGAAAGGAGGGTCGCCTACATGTAAACAGCTCCAAACTCGGAGTTTCACGACATCGCTGCCTGATTAGAAAATTTGCTCGGTCGGGCGAACCAAGGCGAACAAAGAAAGCTCAGCTGGAAACAAGCTGTATGGTTGGCATGATCAAGGTATGCTTCAAGACGGGCGTGAGCTGTTCAAAACGACTTTGTCTTCGGTTGAGTCGCGATGACGAATTGCATGTTCAACTTGTAGGTGCTTTTGTGACTGCCAGACAAAGGAAGGCTAACATTCCAAACTGAAGTCTTCCAATTTGCATCTTTACATTCCAGTCGCCATGAAATAGCTTTACCCGTTCTTTTCGAGTCACAGTCAGACGACCCAATGCCTTCTGCCACTACCGCGCAACCTCTGGTGCATCCAAATGTTCTTAAACTGCGGGCTCCCCATCTCTTCGACTGTCAACCCCGCTCGCGTCCATCTCATGCTTCATATCGCCGCTCCCCGCTTGCTTCCCCAATAGACAATGATTTTCATAGCGATTGGTTCATACCACTGCAATGCAACACGCCGACGAAGAATATCCCTATATCAATGGGTAAGTCTTCCCATTGGAATGCGTGATGATCATCTCGACAAAAAAAAACTTTTGATTAGATGTCAGTGGTTCTCATCGGTCACAGCAAAGTGAGTAGTAGCCAGCCATCTAAACACATACCTAACCTTCCACAGTTCCAGAACGCCAAGACAAAACAGAACATAACTGTAGCAGGACTCCTGTGACGACCTTATCCCGCAATCACACAACCTACTCTCGATCCCATGCAAGCGCTTCAAGCCCCAGTTGTAAGTCTGACCTCCTAACTACCTCCAACGTGTTCAAATCTCCGTGGTATACCAGCTCCCACTTCAAGCGAAAGCCTTTCCGTGGTTATCAAACTACTACAGAACTCCCTCGCAGAAACAAATGCCGACAAAGAGTGGCTTTGGTCCGTCTTAGAAGACGCCTGGGCGGATAACAAGAAAATTTGTGCTGCGCTAGAAAGAGTCAAGGCTGAAAAGGCCCAGGTCGTCGTTGAGTGCGAGAAGCTCTGGTGTATCGCTACTCATCATACTGCGGAACTGAAAGTCCTCGAGCAAAAACTAGCGCAGTATGAAGCCTCTGCCGCAGCCGGGGAGGAGAAATATGTTACAGGAAGCCGGTGAATTCTGGTCGTCGTAGATGTCCTCGCTACTTCCTATTTCTAAACATTTCTTTCTTTCCTCTGCTCATTACTGTCGAAAATTGTTATCACGCTATAAAACTAGGTGTATTGATTTGATTGTACATTAAAAATAGTCGAACTATGTATGTATCACTTTTGTCGTTCTAGGTTTATTTAACAGTGCAATGTAACAGGCATATGTACAAAGAAAAAGTCCAATTCCATTTGTTTGCTGAATCCACCCTGGTACAGTTTTGAGGTCCATCATTCTTACTCAGATCCAGTCCATGAATCGTCTCTTCGCCGCTTCGACTTACGAGTAGGGCTCGGAGGTGCAAACGACATTTCCACAGTCGTGAAATTATTGTTCGAAAATGGCGCGGCGTCTGTAGTACCCCCAGGGCCCAGACGCGAGAAGCTGCTAACACGGGAGAACGTCCTAGGTGTGGTCGGTGCCGGCAGATATTGAACCGGTGGACTAGGCGTAGGCGTCATTTCCGCTAAGGATCGAGAAGCCAGAGATGCAGTGGGAAACATAGGCTGGAGAACAAGTTGGTGTAGGCTCGGGTCATCTGTTTTCAAAGATAATCTTTGGATGCATCTTCTGTACCCAGCTTGTATCACGCCAAAGTAGTTGGTGTCCCTCGTAAAGATGCGTACTAGGAGCTCAGCGAAGAATTGGGGCAACAGGTTCGAGTAGACGCCGCGTTCAGCATGAGAGGGTTCTGAGGAAGTTTTAGAAGGCTTTGAAGTAGATACTGAAAGACAGAGGACTTACCCTTTGGATGCCGTTTAGAGTAGAATTTGACAAAGTCAAGGGGATTATTCTCCTTCATCCCATAATGCATCAACGAGAAGTCACAGATTACATGCTCGACACTGAGAGTCTGGACGATATCTTTAATAGAAGGATCTTCTTGACTAAGCTCCCTTGCGGCTTCAACAATACCTTCGGGAGTGATGTTTGTCTTGAATATCTCTGCCCAAGGCCATTCAACAACCTTGTAGTCAACCATCTTGTAAAGATCACGCGTCCGGATTCGGTCAAAGATCGCACGAGCTTGAGCCAAGTTCTGTATGAACATTGAGGGAAAAAAGCTGGATACCTCTATTTCAACTTACTGGATCTGAAGACGCTTCAATTTGTCCCATGATATCATCCGTAAGGTAAAGATACTCCTTGGGATTATGAATACGTTTCGCGATCTGCATATGTGGATCTGCTTGGAGAAGCGCATCTACAATCATGTATTCAATCGCCTTCGCTGGACAAGAATCAAGGAGTAGAAAATTGGCAAAAAAGGACACGGCATACCAGCCTTATGACTGTATACCATCTTGTATAGTTTGAACCTGGTTGCACAAATCTCATAAATAAGGTTCGCATCCTTGATATCATAACAGATCTGATTATCAAGGACGCGCGCGGAGCTGATGATGCTAAGTAACATGAACAAAGATCACAATAAGTATAATTATGAGGGACAGTGATGTCACGACTAACCGCATTAGGGCTATGTTCATCTTATCACCCACCATGTGTGAATCGCGCGGGATATAATCGAACCTGAAGCCGAACGGTTTGATGAACGTAGTAATATAAACATCTGGACCACTCACTTGTCGACATCGAGCCCGTTCCGTTTATTGGCGACAATGTCAAACAGAAAGGGTTTCTCATCCGAACTATGCGATAATCAAATCCACGGCCTTCTGTCCCCGATAACGATAACTGACCGACACTTTGTTGGATCTCCAGAGATGAGAGCCTTGATAAAGTCAATGTCTTGTGACTCCATATTGATCTCGTTTTCTTTCCTCAAAGAATCAAACATCATAATGGATGCGTCTTCATGCTTCCATGAGTTCCCAGGCCTGTCAAGAAAGTCAGCGAGGCGTTCAATCGTCATGCCGAAATTAATGTGAGAAGGAAACGCACAGTGCTTTTGGTATAAATTGCCCATCCCACATATGGCTCCAGGGCCCATGACCAAGGTCATGACACAAACCTGCGATCTCAACACAATCGATATCGCGATCAGTAATACCAAGGTCAGGTTGGTTGTTCTTCAAATGTGTGGCCATGGACCGAGCGAGGAACGCAACTCCTACATATAACAGAAATCGTGTCATGGTTCTCGTCAAAAACATTCAAAGTCGCGTACCGATGGAGTGTTCGAAACGACTATGAGATGCCCCCAGCCAGACGTAGTACGACGTACCCAACTGTTTGATGTTGCGTAGCCTTTGGAATTGTTTCCTGTGTGGTCGTTCTAGCACAGAACAACCTCAAGATTATACACATACGTATCTATGAAACTGCAAAGTCGTGGAGACAGTGGAACTGCAGCAAGCCTGAGAATGAAAAAACGCGCAATATAATCATCTGAGTCGTACTCATGTCGTGTATCGGATCCTTCACGGATCGCGCACCGACAACCTCGCCTCTCCTGTTGGTGACTCCTTGCACGTCGATATCGTCATCGTTAAAAGTAAATGAAGACATTCTGAGTAGATTGGGTACCAGAGATGACCAACGTGTACGGAGCGAATGAGTCTCTTATTAGTTGCCCGCCATGATCATGACGGGAACGGAAACTTTCTCTGCACTGCCACCAAGTAGGCAGCTATATCCGGAGACAACTTGCTCGTTCCGCTGCCGTCATGTATGGACACTATCGATCTGGCCTTATCTACACATCTCACATCCACATCTCTGTTGATGATTCCAAGTGCATTTCATGCTGTAAGACCAGGAACATTCCAGCTGTAAGTTTATCTTTGAAGTCTAGAGGACTGATATATGCACGTACGTACGTTTACATCACCCGCGGCGCTCCAAAGAGGATCTATATGACCTCCATACTCTCTTCTTACATGTAAATAAGATAACTGATGCCCCAAACATACTGTTGACACCCGTGCTCTTTAACATTGTTGCCGAGATGTATGTAACCAACTCTTAACATAGACGCAGATATGTATGTAAAGAGTTTCGGCGCCTGCATCCGAAAAATTGTCGGAACCGACCCGTAGCGGCGTGATCTCAATCGATCCTCGATGTTGATACTTACCGCCGATAGAGCTGACTATTCAATCTTCGCCATTTCCATGAGTGGACAATGTTCCGGAGGATATACTTACCCTTACTGGCTGAGGGATGAAGCATGAGAACGGATATAAATAACCTAAAACAGCCACAATTGAAGATTTTACAGACGTGCCGTAGGCGTGTTTTTGGAAGAATGTACAACAGCCATACAAAGAAATGAATTGGCGAACCTCCTTATTTCACTTAAGTAGAGTGTTGGTAAGTACGAGTACTAGTAGTGTTTGGATTCCTTCGATCGAGCGGGTGATTCAGAGATCATTCGGGAGCACGTGCACGTGCTTCAAGACTTAGTATTTACCTTTTCACTGACTCATATTGAATATTCAATACTTTCTCTTGTGAAACTCCCTTCTGTGTCGGGCCCTGGTTCTACGTTGGAATGACTTTGATTATGGCCCTATTGTCGTGTAAACACAGGGACAATCGTGCTCGCTACCGCCGACTGGGACTTTGAACATGCTATCTACAACAATAATGCATTGCCCTCGAAGCTTCCTGTTTTCGGCACACATAATCCTCATGCTTTGCTTTCCCATACTCCGGAAGCCCTTTTGTGAATTGCGCGCTTACGCTAGGTACTGCTGTGCCGTAATTGCCAAACATGGCTTCCATCCGACTCTTCCAACAAAGACCGACAAAATGCTTATCCCCGCTCCTACAATTCTGGCTGTCATTTGGACATGACGAGGATCTTCGAAGCATACCCTTTGACGGTAGAGTGGAAGTTGACCTGTGTTTTATTGTTCTGCATCAGTCATGATCGAGTTGTCTATTGTCTTTTTGTGTTGCATCTTAGGGTTTGGCATTCTAATTGTCTTGCTTGTATACTAAAATGTCCGCTGTGGGTCCACTTATAGATACCGCAGTTGCACTTCGGTCCTCCCTCCTATTCTCAAACGCCTGCTGGCTCAGGAAACAAGACAAAGATTCGTCGATTGCACGGCTAACTATTATTTTGTCGCTACATCCCCTATATAATCCACTCTCCACCTATGAATTCACAATTTAACCGCGTATCTAAACGTCTATTACCTGTGCGTATTGATGAATCGTCGGTCCATGTCTACATTACTAACGTTCTCCAACACAAGGCTCAGACAGGCACCCTCCCTGCTAATCAGGTACCTTTACACGGCGTATCCAGAACCCCAAGGTTATCTCGAAGGCCCAATCCAGTCATGTCTACCCGGCGTACCTTTCAGAGGCCCTTGCCTCTCGCCAGGTCTCCTCCTCGTAGGACAGTCTCTTCCTTTTCTCTCGATAGTCCATCATATACAGGAAGTCCCCCTTCACCGAGTTTCCCCCCACTCAGTTCCATCAAGTCCATCGAGAATGCTCTTCAAACCGTAGAAGACCGCCTTCGCTCTGAAGTCAACGGTCTTCGTGTCTCGTGCTCTCAAGTTCTCGTCGGAGAACAACTGCGCGCGGAGAAGCTGCGTGCGCAATCTATTGCTTATCAGAGGGAGCGGGATTTTGCATGGGCCAAGGTCAAAGCGTTGATGGCTGAGAAGCTAGGCGTTCAGACTATTCCACCTGCCCACAATGCACGCCGTTCGAGGTCCTGCGGTGCATTGTCTCCTGCTCGATCTCCCAACGCAGCAGTCAGGCAATCCTACCCATCGTCCCCTCGTGTCGTCTCGCAGCCTGTACTATCTTCGCTGCCTTCAGTGTCGTCCTCGTCTTCATCTTCGACATCCTCTTTGGTCCAAATCAAGACTGAGGAAGAACCAGTGTCCTTGACGAGTTCACGTTCTGTTTCACCTAGCTCGCCCTCGGAGACTCTAGTTGCGGATGATACAATGGCGCTAATATATCCCCAATCAAGCGCTTCATCTTCTGATCCAGATCCTACGCCTTTACCTGTTCTCAAGCGATGCCATAGCGACTCTTCCATGGCGAAGGCGGTCCTTTTTCGATGGATCGAGCTCCCTGATGGGACGAGGGTTGCTCTTACAGAGATGAAGAATGCGCAGTCATACACTCTTACCAACGAACACTTGGACGTCATCTTCAAAAAGTACCATAACAACGTCATCTGTCGTATGTGCATGTACGTCGCGCTCGCGCGTTATCTTTACTTATCTCATGCATCATCACTCATGAAACCTGTTAGGCTTGAACGAAAGAAACTCGACCACGAACAACAGGCCCACTTTCGGGTCGCTTGTTTCGACATGGAATCGTCTTCGTTTGAGAAGTTCACTCATTGCCTCAGGCGCCATTCTAAGGAATCAGAAGAAATGGCGAAGTTGCCGCGCTCGATGTTGCTTGAGATGCAAAAAGGCCTCGCTAAGACCGAGCGTGACGAAGACTTCGATCTGGATTATACCCTCATGCATTAAATCGACTTGTAATGCATCTATTCTGTCTAGCATTTGTAACATATCCACATTACCCTCACTCGTATGTTTATCTGTTTTCGGACTGATTTCTTATGCAACATATGTTGATAGGCACTATCTACAAATCCATCATCTATTTAGATATCTTAATTCAATTCCAAACGACTTGGGCAAAAAGATATTCCAGATCTTCACGAGAAACTTAGCATGTAGCCCGACGTGTTTTATCATTGATAACAAGTCAGTCCTTAGGCTAACAAATGCAGCTAAGTCACTCTTCTGCGACGATCCGTTATTATGGCCTTTCCACAACACGGCTTTCTATCTAGGACGAGTTCCGGATATATTGAAACGTTTAGTTTACGGATGCGACTCAAATCCGGCCCCCTCGGTGGAAGTCCGACGCTACGCTCACAATATCGCCTCGAACTGGCACCTAGCCTCCATCCGGCTCGCGGGTCGTCTATGAGGTCAGCGATTGATGTAATTGTGTGTGCAATGTTGTATATTTCTTGGGCAAGCTTTCCCTTACAAGGGTCTTGGTGCTACCTACTTGCCCTTTTACCTACCTTGTTTACTTTAACTTCCAGTTCTTCACTGATTTACGGTCTACCGGGGCTTATCTTTACTGAATGAGTCCATAGTTAGTCATCTAGCGTAGGTAGATAGCATAGCCGTCGGAGTCCAAACCTTGATTCAAAGTTTTGCGCCTGCTTCTCAGCTGAGCCTTAGAACTTCATGACTTCACGTCACCACAGGACTCCTTACTTCTCACCCTTCTCACCTCACTGTGCCTCTCGTCTCGGGAATGACGATTTAAAAGAATACAAATAACGGGCTATGGTGCCTGCGGCGTCTGGAGCAGATCTCATGTTTCGTGTTTGTCGGAGATTAGGCTGTCAAAGATCATCGATCCATGGCCGTTTAAAAAGCGGCTACGTTTTGATGATACAACCTGTCTCCTTTCCTTATTTCACGCCATGGATGCTCTCACAAAACATATTGAGTCTCTTGAGTGCTATCTTGGATGGCGGACTGGTACTCTCCAGGCTGTGATACCCCTCTCTGTGGCTGTTATCATCGTCTCCCGATTCCTTCTCGTAAGCTCTAGGAAGCGTCACACAACGCGACTTAAGGGCCCGCAAAGCAAAAGCTATATCTTCGGCCTTTCACGCGAGTTATTTGAACTTCCCGACATAGGTATCGTCTACGAGGAATTCGAGAAACAGTACGGTCCTATCTTTGCAGTACCTGCGACAATGGGCTCCAAAGCTGTGGTTTTATGTGACCCCAAGGCTATCGCCCATTTTTTCTCCAGGGATACGTTTACGTATCAAGAGCCAACTACGGTCCGTAGTACGTTTGCACTTGTGAGTCTTCCAATTGGCTGATCTACTCGGAGCTCAATCTATCAGTTTGGCCCTAACCTACTCTGGGCAGAGGGTGAAACACACAGGAGGTTGGCTCATGTTGTGATATCCCTTTCTATCGATGTTCATAATTTTCTTAGGCAGCGTCGTGCACTCTCGTTTTCATTCAGTAACGATGCGATTCGTAGATTGACGCCCGTCTTCTACGATTCAGTCTACACGGTACGCTTCTATATTTCATTGTTTCCTATCGCTGAACTTGTTACAGTTGAAAGAAATCTGGGATTCCTATTTCCGAGATTCCTCGAAGGATAGCATAGTTATTGAGGTACAAGAATGGTATCTGTTCTTATCCCTAATCAAGGGTGCTCGCTTACCATAACTGCTCAGTATGAACCATATATCGTATGTATATCAAGATTTATGGCGCTGGCTCTTACTAGATCCGTTCCGTTCTAGGCTTGATATAATTGGTATAGGCGGATTCGGGCATGATTTCGGCTCACTCAAAGGTAACAAGTCCCCAATAGCCGACGTATTTGATTCTTTTGGTGCTACAAAACTCAGTCTTGCGTCTATGTTTGCCTTTCTCCTGGCACCAGCACTTCCATTCTTGCTCAGAATACCCACCAAGCGCACCAACAGGTTCCAAGCGATCTCTAACAGTGTTGGGGATATTGCCAACAGCCTACTTGAACGAGCCAGAATGGAAAAGGCAGCGAATATTGCCGAAAGTTGTTCTGACAAGTCGATAATTGGAACACTCAGTATGTCCTCTTTTTTCCCCCAGCATCATCGATATTTACTTTGATGATGAAGTTAGGTCAGAGACTGCTAATTCGAGCACTCGTTTGTCTATTGAAGAAATCAAGGCACAAGTATGCATCCTCACTTGCCTTGATCAATATTTTTCTTATAGTATACTTCCTTCTAGATGGTATGTTGACGTATGGCTCTCATGCCTGATACGCACTGAAAAGACTACAGAACCTTCTTATTCTGGCGGGATATGAGACAACTTCATGTATGTTCTAGTAAGTCCATCACATTAAATACTGACTTGAACCCATCTCAGACAGCCTAACGGTTTGAGTTTTATCTATCAACGCTATCGCGCCTAAACTCTCTTGTAGTGGGCTTTGATTGAACTCTGTCGAAATCTCGAAGTACAAGGAAAACTTCGAGAAGAACTAAGAGGATTTTCCGAGCATGATCCCTCTTTCGAGGACCTAACAAACGGCTTTCCCTATCTCGACGCCGTCGTTCGCGAGACTCTACGATTACACCCAGCCTTGCCTGAAGCGAACCGAGTGGTTTGTCGTCAAAATGTTGAATCTGTTGATTTACTCCTGATACTTATCTTTTAGGCTACAGAAGACGATGTTATCCCCCTTACCGAATCCATAACAGACGCGGACGGAAAGGTCATTGACAGAATTTTTATCGCGAAGGGCACCAACGTCCGTATCCCCGTCATGTGCCTCAACCGGTCTGAGCTGTTGTGGGGTGCAGACTCTAAGGCATTTTTGCCGAGTCGTTGGTTGAATGATGATGTTGGCAAACAAAGGGCCGTCCAGATACAGGCCAATCATCACATCCTCACTTTCTACGATGGTCCGCGGACTTGCCTTGGAAGAGGGTTCGCTCTGGCGGAAATCAAGGTAAATACTGCTTATCCGTGTTAGCTTGTGAAATTGAGTTATCCCTAGGCTGTGATAGCAGTGCTGATACGTAACTTTGCCTTTGAGCTGCCGGATGGTCCAGAAACAAGAATAGAGAATCACAGAGCCATCGTAGCGCGTCCTAAAATTGCTGGACAAGAAGGAGCAAAAGTACCTCTCACTGTGAGAAGGGTTGTCTAAGCTCCATACCCCACACAATATTATTCTGTTGAAGATGTCTTCAATGATGGAGCTGAGGGATCTTTATTCATCTACTTAGCGTTGAATAACTTCAAATTTATTGCAGTTACCAGCACCTAAATCACTATTGGACTAGATTTAAGTCATTCAAACATTTTTGCAGACATTTTCAAGCGGGGTATGTAGTCCTTGATGCCACTTTTGTTGGGTCTTCGGAAGTATAGAACTGACGCCTCGAATGTGTCTCATCGATTTCCCCATATACTCATCCGATAACTATAATTTTTTTCCAGTTCACTCAAACGGACGCTCCTCGCCCCTAAGTCAAAGAGAACTAGCACTTTAGAGTGAAAGGGTGGATAAAAATGAGGCCTCTTTAAAAATACACAGGTTAAAATACATCTCAGCCCCGGCATAGGAGGCTCAAAAGAATGCCTGCGTCATTGCCATAGGTGCGCAGGATTAAATAACAGTAATATAAGCACTGTCGCTCTCCAACAGTTTATTATTCAATGTGCTTTTACGACATGATTGAAACTCTATTTTCGTTCAGATATTTATGTATTAAATAATCCGTCATCCATTTACCGTGAATGACACTGTCGTTCACTGGTAATGATAGATGCCTCGCTCTTAACCTTGTTTAATTGCTTGTATGATCTCTATGGAGCATTATCCGATGGCGCCCACCCTTGGGGCCAAGGTCTATTTACCTCGCGTATTTTGCTGATGGGATCCTCCTCTAACACTGTGACAACACGTGCAACGACGAGCGCTGCAATATCGCTTGCTCAATGACAGCCACCTTCACTCTAGATCTATCTCCCTTTGTGTAAACCTGTGAAGTGTTAGCATACTAGCTAGGGCTTGACTTATAGCTCCCCTTATCATCTTGATAGATTGTTGATTGACATGCAGTAAGGGGTGATTCTCATCATCTTCATCAAGCCACTCTTCTTAGTCTTGTAAGTATTAGATATGTCACTACGGGACATAGGGTAAAGACTTCCATCAAGACTTGCTCTTGCTGGTTGGTTGTTATCAAGCTCGGAGAGTTTTCGCAGAAAAGAGATGGTAAAGAAAAAAAAGTTCCTCGCTGCGCTGTGAAAGAAGGTCTGTGAGCGGCTGGGCGCTCACCGATGCTGCACAATGAGGGTGGTGAGAAGAGAGCAGCACGCAGGGGCTCTCGGCCGACTTCTTGACACAGATTATGGTGCCATTCCGAGACTGGCGTGAAATGAGGGCGCGCCGAGGGCTGCCAAGAGGAATGGACGCCAGACTTCTACCTCCGGAACCCGCCTCCCGAACACCGAAACAGATTAGGCTCAAAAGCCATGGAGTATGTCCGGATTCCTTCCATGGTCCCAAACAAGATTCTATCGGGCAAACCATTTCTCCGATTTAATCGCTCATTGTTTAATTAAAGCAGCTGCAATTCCAAGTGCACTTCTCAAATATGATGTCCTCGAACCCTCCACTTCTGTTCCAGCCGCTCAAGGTTGGGACAATGACTCTTCAACACCGTGTTGTTCTTGCACCCGTGACACGATTTCGATCATCGAAATACCACGTCCCGATACTTCCCCTTATGAAAGAGTATTACTCCCAACGTAGCTCCACCCCTGGTAGCCTGCTAATTTCTGAGGCTACTCTCATCGCTCCTCGGGCAGGAGGAAACGACAACTGTCCTGGAATCTGGAGCAGTGAGCAAGCCAGCTGCTGGAAGGAGGTGCGCGTTTCTTGTGTGTTCGCGCGATAAATTTACGTCTCTGTTAGATTACAGATCAGGTACATGATAACGGGTGCTACATCTTCATGCAACTCTGGGCTCTGGGGCGAGCTGCTTTGCCTGATGTTCTCGCATCCGAAGGACATCCTTACGTAGCCCCATCGCCCATACCACTTTCGTCTAGACCATCTCCGCCTCCTCGTGGGCTAACGACTGACGAGGTTAAAGAGTACGTACAATTGTATGCACAAGCTGCAAAGAACGCTGTCGAAAATGCTGGTTTTGACGGTGTTGAAATTCACGCGGCCAATGGATATCTTATCGACCAGTTCCTTCAAAATAGCAGTAATCAGAGGTCTGACGAATACGGGGGAAGTATAGAGGCTCGTTGCAAGTTTGGGCTTGATGTTGCGGATGCTGTTGTGGAGGCAGTTGGTGCCGAGCGAACGGCGATCCGGTTGAGTCCCTGGTGTCCCTGGCAAGGTCATTTATTCGTCCCCGCGGTTTCGCTGGACTACTCCTGACACTTTCCATTCCAGACATGTGTCAAGAAGATCCAACTGCGCAATTTTCTTACTTCGTCTCAAAGCTGAAATCTCGTCACCCAAATTTAGTTTTTCTTCATATTATTGAACCCAGAATTCTTAGTAATACGGATCGCGACCCTGAAGCTCATGAATCATGCGATTTCATCCGTGCTATCTGGTCTCCTGCGCCAGTGGTATCGGCTGGAGGGTACACACGCAAGACTGCAATACAAGCTGCAGAGGAACGCGGAGAGCTCATTTCGTTTGGTAGATACTACACTTCGAACGTGAGTAAAACGGTCTTCCATATAGTCTACCAGGTCTGATGCGTACTCAAGCCTGATCTGCCATTTCGCTTGATGAACGACATTCCGCTCAAACAGTATGACCGGAGTACGTTCTTTGGGATCGTCGGTGACCAGAAAGGAACGGAAATCGGATATCTCACCTTTCCTTCTGTGAGAGGCAAGGTTAATCCAGTGGCATTTTGAGATGGACTGTCCTGTATTTTACATACTTGGTAAAGCAAGTTGACTGATTTAATAAAACACTGCATATCAGAAGTTATTGAAGATAGGGAACTAGTAACAAGAAGTATATTTGGGCATATTAAAAGTACAACATCTGTCATGCATCATGATGGTGTGGTTCAACAAAACACGGTGCAAAAGCGGTGCTGTCACACGTTCCCCGAAGATCTTGATGAATTGGAAGCAGCGACTGCACACAGATCACGACTTCAAAAGAACCTACTGGCCCCTTTTCCAAACAGCAAGATCACTATTTCGATTGAAAAGCTCATCCTGCATATTGAAGGCGGAGATATAAGTAGAGCGTGACGGTTTTCGACACCACATCAACGCATCTTCTGCCAAAGCTGACGATAGTAATGTTCGTTAAATGGCTACCTTACCTGACAACCATTGCATGAACTCTGAAGCTTTATTGGAAAAAGAAATGCTTGTCTATAACGCGAAAGTTTCTGGACAAAGACCTTGGTTATATTCCCTGCATGCTACAAATTACCTGTACCCTTGTCCATTCGGCAGCACCCTCAGTTACCCTAGTTATCGTCCTCCAGACAAGCATCCTGCTCGTAACAACACCCCAAAAATTTGACGCATCCTTAAGCGACATCAAGATGCGCCAAAGGACTTCCACACTTTCGCCCCATACCTCTAGAGGAACAAAGTTCGGTGCGTCATGTATGTCATGAGAGCAGTGAAGTTTAACCGGATGAGGATCGGGTTTGAATGTATGTGAAAAGACTGAAGTGGGTGGCACAGTCAAAGAAGCCTCTAGATCCTTCAAGCAGTCCACAAGTCTTTTGATGAGAAGAGGTAAACCTGCCACTTGGGGTCCTGGCAGAAGACTCAACCGAAGAGCTGCTTTTGTAGCCAGCGGGAAGACGCAAGAGGTGTTGCCTAGGAAGTCATATATATCAGATGAGACGAGGATACTGAGGGACACGCACAAGACTTTGGATCCTCCAACAAAATATTAAGACAGCGACAGATCACTGCACGCCATTCCCCGTTTGTCGACATTTCCAGTTTACCAGGATCTACAACGGTCATGATATTGTCGAGCACTTTTACCCACTCGACACCATTAGAACCCCTCGACGTCATCAACTGAATCTCAATCCATGACAAGAGTCCTGACTTTAAAAGCAGTGATGTGGTAGCCTGAACGTTGCATGTAAGATTCGCAAGAACCTGTGGACGAATGAACATTTGTCCTTCTAAAATTAGACAATTACACACTTCGAGTATCCCAGCACGCAGAGCACGGTCGTCCTGTGAACTTTGGAACAGGCTGGCCAGTAAGTCCCAGGTATGCCGGCCTTTAAAGACCTTCCAGTCATCAGTGCTCATCATGCCGTCCGATAGAAAGCGGATTATCCACCCGCGCTCCTTCTTCCAGTCATCGGAGCTACTGTAGAGCATATTGTAGAGAAGTGGTACATCATCTGAATCGAGCTCTGGGCGTTGTAAGAGAAACCGGGCAGTTATGGGATATGTGAAGTTAGAAGGATAGAATACGCCTCGGAGCGAATGCGCCAGGAGAAGCGTTGTGTGGGACGGGAGCCTTCGCGGAGGTTCATTGGAAGGGGCAGGTAGCACATCCTTCAACAATGTCAGGATATGTAGAACGTGGGGACGCTCTTGTAAATCGGCGGTCTTTATCAAGAATTAAGTCAGGTTGATCGAACGAGAGCCTTGGCCACAAACCTCGAGGTGTTGCCACAAACCTCCCAACTGGCAGAGAGCGATGTCACGGATCATTTCATACTTGGAAGACAAAGCCCGAATGAACAAGCTCGCAATGTTTGTTCTGAAAATTGCGACCCACGCAAAAGCAGACTCCGGGGGATTCTCCGCAAGCATCTGAGCAAATAGTAGCATTAAGAAGACGGGATCGTACATTTGCACTTCATGAGGAGAGGCCTTCTCTGTTGTCAATTCGTCGAGCTTTCTCCATGAGGGAAAGATGAGGCACGTTCGAAATACCAAAATAGCATCCAGACTCTGGATCGCGTCCAATGATGTTAAAGAAAGTATATTTGGCGTCGACGACCATTTGCAGAGAAGGGCTGAGATGGAAACCTTGCGCTCATTCTCGAAAAGGCGGAAAATCGACAGAATCAGGCCGTCGGCCTTCGATAATGTTCCACGATAAATTTTGACTAGAGGTTCGATATGTGTCACCTGACATGTGTTGGTTGGATGAAGGTTGAATAGGGTGTATAACAGCCGAACGACAGCCTCTCGTATCGAGACAGTATCAGGCGAAACATTTCCACTATATTTGAAAAAGTTGGTATGTTGCAGGATACTCTGGAGATGCCGGTTAACGACAACAGGCTGGGGTCAAGGTTAGCAACACTACATATGAAAGGGATACTATTGCCTTGCCTTGAGTTGTACATGGGGCAATATTGCAGTAACGAACTCTAGAGCCACTGAATGAGACAGTTTGTTTTGAACGGCTACTCCCAGGACGGTTTCGACAAGATGAGGCTTGATCCCCGACGCGACATGTACAAGTGAGGCTAAATAGAAAGGTAAGACCAATATGACAGCTTCACGGAAAACATAACACACTCAAATCGATCAAGATCGCGTTCAGGCACGGATCATCCTCGTCGGCAAAGTATCTGATAGCCCATTGTACACCATGATTCACCAGGACCGTGATAAATTCTCCAGCTAGTTGAGGAATATGTGCATGTAAGTATTGTCCGACCAAAAGTAACTCCGAGTATATTTTGGATACAGGCAGTCCTTGAATAGTGCGGACGAGGATCGCAAGAAACTCTCCCGTCTTCGAAGGTGCTGAACAGGTCATGAGTGACAGGCAAGCACTCCCTCTTGAGCGGACCAACAGAGGAACTTCATTATCGAGCACTGCATTGAGGATGCGGGAAAATTGGTTAATCCAACAGTCATTTTCGACGAGTTTCTCCCCTTGAGACGAAACGACATCAAGGAAGGCGTGCACTACAAGGATAAAGTGTTCTGGAGAACGCGCAGTACAGTGACTGGTAGGAAGCCAGGAAATAAAGTCGTCTCGAGTCAGACGCCCTGAATAAAGAAGGCCTGATATAATCGTGACTGTTGATGTAGTCCATGAGTCCTGCCTTAGGAAGGAGTGAATTAGCAGATCGGCGGGCCAAGCATCGAGATGCCGGGACCACCGTGACTCTGCCATCCTCACGACATCGATAAAGTCTGTCTCCTCAAACATCTCTCTGGATCGACAACCGTCGTGATGTTCAGGAAGCGACGATTGAATGGCAATCGCTATCAACTCCTCCAAAGCACTAGACGCAGTCTTCGAATAAAGAGCCAGGAGTGAAGGCAACCTTTGAATCAGAGCCTGTCCACGGTCCGACTCTGACGTCTTCATCATCTTGATAGCACTAGATATAAATTCCAAGAGGGCTAAGACTATTTCAGCCGGAAGTGAGTTCGAGGCAAGGGTGTCCAGAAGGCTAAAAAGTTCTTGATGTTGGACATAGTTGATCCAAGGAGAAGCGAGTGAGAGCTACGTAAAGTTTGTCAATGTGATCTATTGTGATATGAAACTCGTACGTACCTGTGTAAGATCGTTGATTTTACCAGACATCAAGACACCAAGCCAGTGGACACTAGTACTAGCCAGCAACCCCCTATCCCGAGTATCTTTGGGGTCGAAAGCTTGTCTCATGAGATGATGGAGTCCTTGATCATGCTTAATTCAGAGGATCTCATTGCAAAACTCAAGCAAGGCGTACCTTCCCGCTCAGCGTCCGATAGCGAAGGAGATATGAGATAGGACTTGACATTAGAACGATGGAATACCGCCTCTTTGAGCGCCATGAAGTCACTTGAGGGTAGTGTGATTGACGCTCTCTTTAGGATCGATGCCAATAAGAAGAACAGACCCCTCGTCTGCTCAGCAGCACGATCCGCTAGCCTGTGACCGACAAGACATACAGCCCTTTTCGCGTTCTCGAAGTTAGGTTCATCTCCGAGAGCTGCCTCTGAAAGAACTTTGCAGCACGCTTCCTCGGAAAATTGGGATGCATCTGCATGGAGGAACAAGAAATCGAATGGGAGACTGCGATAACGAATCACAAATCAAACTTTATCGACTAAAACATGATGAACTCACTATGTTCGTACTTCCGGATAAAGAGAGATCACGTCAAGACCTTTCCAAAGGGACCCTACTCCTGGAAAGATATATTCAGGGACCATAGAAAGAGCAGGGGGATAAAGCTTTGTCAATGTGGCCACGACACGCGCAATCTCAGGCGATCCGAATCGACCTTCCACCAGCCGGAGCCAATCCAGGAGTTCGTACGCAGAGGCCTGACGCGCCGCCTTCGCGGTAGCTGTGCAAAAAGACGAAGTATGAACTTTTCAAGTCAATTTCAAAATCAAAACCCACTTACAAATGGGCATCTCTTCAATCACCGATAAGAATTCCTTCGCCTCCTCGGAAACATCCTGTAAAGACACATCACGGGGTGAAAAGGCCGCTCTCAGAAGATCGATTTCTCTGCGGATCGCAGATGTAATGACAGGATAATCGAGGAAAAGCTTGTCAGCCTGTAAGATTACATCAAACCTACCCGCAACGGCGAGAAGGAAACCAAGGTCCTGCTGCTTGCTTGTCAAACGGAACACAAGTTTCCGGACAAACGAGGCAACAGCGAGGACATCGGACGGCGAGAGTGTCTTTTTGGCAACCTTAATCTCCAGCTGCTCAAGTACGGTCATAAGCAAGGGACTAGGCAGGTGTTCGTCCCTGTCAATCGTAGGCTGGTTCTGAGGAGCGGTGGAACCTGCAAGCGCGTCCAAGATCTCAACGTAACGGTATGGAGTCTTCAGGCACCGCTGGACACAGTCATCCAAGAATGTGATTACACCTTCGCCTTCATCAGTTAAGGGTGCTCCGTCCGGAGATTCTGTTCCACGTCCTCTGTGTGAAGTAGGGAGAGAAAGAAGCCAGAGGTGGGGTTCAGTGGGGTCGTCCTGGAACAAGAGACTCTCCCCAAGAACGTGTTCGAGAAGGTCGAATAGCGCCGTGCGTATCACATGTATATCGGTAGCGATAAGTGCGCTGAGTAGTACAGCGAGATAGCTCTGCGAAGCCGAACCTACGGCGAAAGGTCAGCAGATATATATAGGCATCATACAGGAGACCGGACCCAATTTCCCAGACCATCCAAACTGATCGCTATCCTTCAATAACCTTAGGACATGCAACTGCCTCGTTATATGGAATCTGGCGGCAGCCGTCATCTCATCTCCTTCCCCTTCCGCCATCGTCATCTTCTCCCCGACAAAACCTTGCAAGAGCTTTCCAACATCAAATCTAGCTTCCGCTACGATCACTGGGAGACATCTTTGATACATCCACAAAAGCCTATGTGCACTTTCCGACAGTAGTGCCGTACGCGTCGGGTTCGGCGTAGGCCCAGGCACAGAACCGTTCTTCGTCTTCACTGTCGCGGGCGTCTCTTCAAATTTCTGCTGCGAAAACGCAACAATCACCTGAAAATCAGGCACCCTCCGTCTCACTTCCCTCTCAAGATCCCTCTTCCTTCTACGCCACTGCCCCTCAGTTTCATCCTCCTCGAGCACCGCCTCAACCTCCGAGAACGCTTTATTGACCTCCTCGTACTTAGCCAGACACTTTGCTAGCGCAAGAGCTGTGCAGTGTTGTACTAGTCCACTAGTCGATTGAAGGCCTCTGGTGAAATGTACCTTGGTATTGACGGATGGGAGGATATTCTCGATGATAATGGAGAGTGGCGGGGGCGTGGGTTGGTAAAAAGCTGTACCGGGGAGGTGAAAGGACCATGCTGGTACCGGTTGTGAGAGGACAGAGCCAAAAAACGATATGTTTGCGATCCATTTAGAGGAGAGGCGTGGTTCGAGTGTGAGGGCTGCTCCTGACCAGTACCTGAACAAACTTTATTGAATGTTCAAGAGACGACACAAACAAAATACCCAGCTACGAGTTCTGGGCACGCAGACAAGATCTTGAAAGCGAGCTCTTGTTGACGGAGGTCCTCATTGACCTTAAGGGTCTTCATGACATTTGCCAGAATCCTGTTGTGTATTTTCCCTCGGCCTGGCTCATCCTGACCATCTAACTCTCGCGGATACCATCCGCGGTCCTTGAAACATATCCCTATCCCAGGGCGAGTGCAGATGGCGAGCAGAAAGTGGTGGACAAGGTCTGCAGGCACGTGGTCCGTTTCGCCATTCTCGGCGACATTGCGATCGTAGAGTTTTGAGAGCTACAATTGATATAAGCAATGTTCAGTGGCGCCACCGGAGAAGCTCACGTGCGAAATGGTGATTTCGTTGAACAAATTGATTTTCAATGTTCTTTTGACTTTGAGATCCGACCACAGTCCCGCCCAACATATTTCAAGGACTCTTCGGGCGACGACGTAAGGATCCTGAATAATGCCTTTAAATATCGAGAGAAAAGATTCCCGGTGTTGCTCAATGAACGTTGCCTTGATCAGAGCTGGGCTGTCGGCGCCCACGAATGAAAGGATGAATAACAAATACAGTGTTCTTATGTCTAATCGCGAATGAGAAAGAGAGAATAAGTATAGAAGAAACTACCCACCAGGCTTCGCGAGGGCGTCAGAGGTGTCGGATGCAGACTTGCGACGCATGTTCAAAAGTTTAGGCAGAGACTAGAATACATGCGTCAACCAATGCATGAAATAAGGCTTCAAACTCTGTTACCTTAAGCTCCCAACCGAAAGCCTCCAATACGGACTTTTTCTCACGGCCGCCCGCGAAGGACGACATTGCATTGAAGAGTTTCAGTGAAACCAAGATCAATTCGGCATGAGAGCCGCCGAGATACGAGTTCAAACGTCTTTTGTAAGTCGGAGTAAGGAGAGTTTTCATGATTGGTTGTCCAAGGGCTTGATAAGCGTAGTGGGACGAGGTAAGCGTCAAGAGAGATGACAAGAGAGATACTAAGAGTGCGAGAACTGAATTTTGCCGCTGAAACTTAGATTAATTCAATCCTAGACTGAAAACAAGGATTCTTACTTGAGTTATACTGTCCCATAAGCTAAATATATCTTGCACGCCGGGAACATCGTTTAACCAACGTTGAACGAGGAGTAATCTAGCATCCTGCGGCGGAATCACATCTTCCCCAGGCCGGATCGACAATTGGTTGCGCAAAGCGGTTAGGTCTAATGCAGAGCTGTGAACAAGTTAGAAGCTAGCTGGAAAGCAAAATCATGCCTACCCGGTAAGATATTTTCATGATCTTGAGAGCGCAATATCGAACTGATGTCTTCCACACTCGAGAAGACACGCGTATGCTCAGTTTTTGGTCGTTTTACCGCGGGAGCTCGCGAAAAGTGAGCAGCTGTAGCATGCATAGCTGCAAGTACACTTTATTGCATAATTCTTGCAAATCAAGGTCTAAGGAATGGTTGGCCGCGAACGAAAAAATTACGCACGTGACTCGGGAAGCTCCTTGGTGCGCGACCACCATTGCAAATAATTATGATTGTCAAGGCTTCATCCATGCCTGAACTTCAGATTTTGATAACTTCGATACATACATGTTAGAAAGATCGTCCGTCTCACGGCGGAAATGCTATGAGGTTCGAGCAAGATTTGAAACATATCTTGAGGCGACTTGAAAAAAATTTGAGGCAAAATTCAAAGAAGCCCTCAAAGCGTTAACAGACAGTGACGAAAAATGCCAAATTTCATTTCATCTTGCGGGATAAACGAATTTACAAATACATTGCACTGCACTGAACTTGAAATAGTTCGACATCAAATCTCGGAACGGGGGACTACTGGAGGTCAGCAGGGAGAGCATCATACTATGATACAGAAGTCAATAATCGTTCCAAGTGAGAAGATCACAAAGACTTACCGCAGGGCAGAGTTCTTCCCAGGCAGCGTTGGGATGAATATCCGCACGGTCAGTACCGTCGTTGACACCAGATGCCATAACAGTCGCAAGTCCTGCTTGCATGTGCCAGAAGATATGGCAGTGGAAGAACCAGGTTCCTAGGCGTCACCGAGTGAATACCTCGATAGCAACCTAAACAAGAGGCTACTCACCGGGCCTATCAGTAACGAACCGGAGTGTAGTACCTTCGGCTCCGACACCAGCAACCTAAGTCAACAAATGTCAAAAAGGATGTCCTCTGATTGCGGGTAGAGGAAAAAATGGGCATACGTCACGACGGATGGGGTCTACGACGTTAACTACGTCAGTGGTGTTTGACTTGATAAGGAAGAAATTGTTCTTAGGGGACATCAATAAATGCAGCACAGTAAGGAATGCAATACATACTCCGTGAAGGTGGAATGCTGAAAGATATGAATTAAGTAAATTTTCGAGGGCAATGATTGTCCAAGATCCACTTACGATGAGCTTCGTCGTCATCACTGTTCGAACGCAGATATGATTGATCAGATTGACCGGAGCACTCACATAATAGTTCTTACTTAGGAGGGAAATCAATTTGAATGACGGAGTTCTTGGGAATAATGAAAGTATTCTCAGTGATATTGAAGTCAGCTGCATTGTTGGCACCGTCCAAGACCTTGACGAGCGTAGGGACCTCAGGAGGCAAGTACGAAACATTGTTGACGTTCCATTGCGCCTTGCCAGCTGTCTGAATGATGAGACTTTTTAGTACCTGTCGCCTTGTTCTCCACGCATGATGCATACCACAACGAGATTAAGGGTAATGTTGACGTCGGATGGAGGAGCCTGTGGATATAATCGATGAGTAAATCGTTCTTGACGAAACGGTGAAGACACGAACAGCCTCAGCAACGAGGGGCTAATTCAAAGACATAAGCAGACGTCGCTAGACCTCGCAATAATCACTTACGCGAAGATTGGCTTCAATAAGAGAGTTGGGATTAACTGGGCCAAGAGTCATAGGTGTCTGAGGGTCAGCAATGGGTGCTCCAGCATATCTCAGGATAGCACGAGTGAGGGTCGCGTTTTCTATTTGTAGACGCATGAATAGACTTGAACTTGAAATCAGCTCGACTAATGGCACTGACGGTTAGGATTGACAGCAGGATTGCCACCGACGAAGGGAGCGTTGATCCAGTAATTTGCTACTGGTTGATTGGCATTGAGCTACTCAGGATTGAGGAACATGCTTGATGAAGAGAAGATAGACATACGACGACGGAGTACCGTTGACCCGCGAGCATTTGGATTTCGTTCACAGTCATCGGCGTAGTAGGAGTACCGTCGGTCTCAATGATAGCTGTGAAATTCATCTCAAACAAGGTTCAAGGTCAAGGAAAATATCACATACTGAGGTCATGTTCGTCAACAGACATAGTGAATACATTGCGAGCCGATTGGTTGATGATGCGGAATCGGTAGCGCTTGCCAGCCTCAACGTTCTGAACGAAGAATGGCACTTCTGGGCCACCCTGGAAGCGACCGAGACCATTGAAAGTACCAGAGTCAGACACCGGTACGATACCAGTGGCAACATAACCAGCCAGCAATGCAACACTTGAGTTGTGCCACCAGTCACCTGAGAGTAAGTCAGAGGGCGAGTTGGCGAATGTGGATGAACTAGGTCTCACCGACTTGCCAGATCTACAACTCGAAGTTATTATGATTTAACGATGAACGGTATGAGAATACCTACCGTGTTCACGTTGTCGATATCATACAGGTCAGCCAGAGGATCTTCAGGATCTTTATGTATGACGATGGCTGTCATATCAGTTCGTCATCGTGCATGAGGATGCAACGCACCGTAGACAACGAGAGGGCCACGAAGACCCTGAATAGTAAACGTAAGCCATAGTCCGGATACAGGGGAAAAAAGAAACGTACGTCCACATACTGAACACTGAGTTGACTGTATGAAATTTTCAGTAACTAGAAGTTTATAATGCTTTGATGACGTACCTGTGATACCAGTATGTACCTGTTTGGTTATTAATAAGTGGGACAGTGTAGGTGAAGCTAGCTCCGGGTCCAACAGGGCAGGTGGTGACAAATGGCGTTCCCTCATCAAAACTGTTCTGTGTCGAGAAAAAAATGCCATCGAAATCCTGCAGAACATAATCGGATGAGATCCAAGCACTCAATAAGGTACTTACCAAGCTGGTGCTGCGGCGCATTGTTGGGTCCGTCTGTGCATTCCACGTCACATAGGAATTAGAAGACATTAAGGTAGATATTTACGAGGCGGTTATTCATAGTCAGTCGAAGAACGTCCCCTTTATTGAGAGCAATCAGGGGACCTGGATACCTAGACCATCATAAGCTATTGCTGGTACATAATAAGATCCAGGAAAACTCACTGTCCATTGGCAGTAATGACGCCTAACGATACATGTCGGCGAAGAGATTCTCGAAACATAACGACAAGACGTACTTCTTTCAAACCCATCGGGGGCGAGTCTGGTGTTCACGATGTCCAGAGTGACATCCTTGACCCTTCGCGGTACAATAGCAGCGCTATTGACAGGATGCGGTCTGAGAAGGGCTAAGAGAGCTGAAGCAAAGAAAAGGAGCTGCATGATGGGCAGTTGACGAAAGGAGTGAATGCCTTCAGCTTTTGTACTCTTCTGGTGAGCATTCTAAGTCCGCAAAAAGGACTCAGGATCCATGGTCGGTTTCCGGTAGAGTAGTACGCTGTGAAAGCCTCTCAACTCGACATACTTCTCTAGAACCGTGAATAGTGACCATTTCACTAAGTGAAGCTTGGGGATTGGATAGGGCACAGATTTCAATGCGGTTAAAACAGTAAACATCGACGCCAAGACGCGTTTCGTGAGAAGGACCAAGAGCTGAACAGAATACACAATTTTAACAACATCCGGGATACGAGCGAGCTTCACTGGAATAGCCACGGACGTCAACGGTCGGCCTTCAATGAAGATTCAAGGCACGATGAATGTTTGGTTTTGGACGAACTTGTGCGATCATCGCAGTAACTTGTCCTCGAACTTGCACAATACGCGTCCTGGTGATACGTTTGACATATTTCTGACCGTGCTTTGCCTCGCAGATGACAGAGATCACTTGGTTCGCATGACGTGCCGCTGGGCCGAATATAGAATGATGTAGCTTGTATACTCCGTGAACACTTTAAATACACCATAGATGGACTAATATTCACATTAAATCAACTTGGCATCGCTCACGAAGATCTGCTTCTCATCGTGCTCCGAAAATCAGATACCAGTTGCCACAATGCAGCGTACTAGTAAGTATGACTTCAGCTCAAATAGTTGAAAGCCAAATATGCGTTGGAATTTGGTATATGCAGCCTATAATATCTGATTCCGTAAATGAAAAAATTCCGCTGTGACGAAAGATCGCACCTCGTCCATAATCCTACCACGTGGAACGGGAGCCAATAACGAATCATTGTGACTTGTCAACATCTTCTGCGTGTAGATTTCTCCAAGGTCTCAGATCTAAGTACTGAGCTTTTGACATGTGCTTGAAACGCTGTCTCAAGCATAAGCTCAAATTCTCTCCTACAATGCGGCTCAAAACCCGAGGTAAATCTTTATACGCAGCATGTGTGATATTCTCACCTTCCATTGGAATTTCAGCATGTTATGAAAAAAGTACGGCTCTTAGCTCATACCACGATGTGCTCGCAGAAGAGAACTAAGTCCGTGACGACAAGGACGACGTGATAACGGTGTCCGACCCTCGGAAATCTACTTGGACTTCCTTCAATAATTCTTTATATGATTATTCTTCTTCTGATTTTCATAAAAATAATGATCTTCTGAGTGGTCTGGGTACATGACCGTTGGCCAGAGTCATTTATTTGCGGTCTGATCACAAAAAACACATTCGCGCCAGTAATACACTTTCAGTGCTCTCGTCCATCTGAGCTCCGTTCGAACACAGTCCTGCATCCGCACACTGTGTCCTAGCTATCCACGCGGCAAGTCTTACTTTTGGGATGACAAATATTGCGCGGTTAGGAAGCAACCATCCCACGTCCAAGCGCCGCCTTCGATCATGATGGAAAGAAAACCAACATTAAAATAACGACTGGCATCCTCCTTTTGGGGTTGCAATTCGCGCATGATAATCTCATGTTCCCATCTGTTCCAGAATCATCCGACAGCATAATTGGTTGATGCGTATCCAGTCAAGGCGCTCATTCTGCTTGATCTCGCTAACACATGATTTCCGGTTCGACGTTGTCGGAGAGGTCCAGAGGTCCATTGCCACGATCAAACGCAGCCTTACACGGCTGTGCGGCTATAAAGCAACATCCGTTCTCGGCGCGACACTAACCGGATTTGTTTCCCATCTTCCGCATGACAGAAGCATCATGCTAACTATCTTCTCATTTTTTGCCTCACGAACATCGGAGTGCCTTGTCAGTATCCCACGATCCATGCAACACGGGTTGGATGTTTTACAAGATCCAATGAGGGAACACCACTTACGTCCAACTGACTCACAGGTCGGGCTCTACACAGGGAAGTTTGTCCACTGCACAACGACTAGTACGAGGTTTTCTTCCCATGTTCCTCATAGCATCTCATGATCTCTCGTAATATGACTACGCGTCTTCGGATTGGCAGGAGCTCTAGCATTGATCAATTTATCAATGGGATGACCTCCCAGTGCTGCAAATCCTGATCATGGTAGTAAACTAGATCAATTCAAGCAGAAATGAACTTGGAACCCTGCGAAATGTTTCCTCAGCTTTCGGTTATTCCGAGAAAAAAGCTTGATATCAAAAGTGCGGGAGCAATGTCATGAAGATCTAAAGGTTGCGATAATCACGCGTGGGATGATTCCTGCAACAAACTTCCCGTAAAATATTGACATCGTCGGCATGCATGCTTGCATGGATAATTCTATTTGTTAACCCTCGAAAGCCCCCCATTTCCAGCTGATAGATACTTAGCGAAGGAAAATAAATAATGCATAGTTTGTCACACAGGTCACAATCAGTCCCATCTTTGTCTTATGAGTTCAGAGTCTTTCCACATTGTGCTCGTCACTCTGCTGCCAATGTTGGTGACTAATCACTTGCTCATACAGGATTACATTTGCAGACAGAGACACATGAGGTGAAATTCTTCACATGAAGATCTAAAGAGTTTATTATCATAAATTCATGAATTACAACTAAAGTTGTTTTTCATCCAGCCTCAGGAACTCCCAGTTGTGTAGGAAAAGGGCCAGCCAAGGGGTCAAAGATTGACAGGCCCTACTGAAGGCCATCCTCAAGGAGAGAACAGTATCTTGAGGTCACGCCAAGTACTAAGGAAGGGTTGTTGTGGCAATCGGCCACAATTGCGCAACTTGCCCTGCCAGATCCTGTTCAAGACAAGTAACTAGAGCTACTGTACTAGTCTCCCAATTGCAGAACTTGTGTTCATGTACTATACTTGTTATAAGTAGCTTGGTATTCTTGGATGGCAGTGAACACGGCGTCAATCTACTTTCGTGTTCATTGAATATTTTCGGCTTTCAGATTACAAGCCATGTCTCATGTAGGATTCTTTTTGAAACAAGTACATTAGTAAAATAGCTCAAAATTCTGAGGGTTCAAAAGTCCTATGAATGTGTTGTAAATTACTTCAACAATATGTACGGGAAGTTTCAAGACATTCAAAGACGTGAGACAGCATACACTGCTGGTACCAGAAGATGTTTCTGTGGGAAAAAGTGTAAAAGAAGTGTGTCATGCCATTTCCAATGTGCAGATTTCCAATAGAAAAAGGCAC